>NQII01009591.1:0-48834 GCA_002778355.1 Clitarchus hookeri | reverse complement strand
TACACATTAGCACTTCACAGTTAGAATACAGAGCTGCATGTACTCACTGTCTCTGGTATACCGGTATCGCTCGTGAACCACATGTTCTTCACATTACACATTAGCACTCCACAGTTAGAATACAGAGCTGTGAGCCTCATTTCTCTGCCATTTTTTAAGTTAGCCCCACATCAAAAATGTAGTTTTATGTCATATCATGGTAACCAATCAACCCCTTTTTATCAAATTCATCGAATATTTGTACAGTTATGCCAAATAAATATCTGTAGGTAGGTAGTTGGGCTTAACGTCTCGTCAACAGTGAGGTCATGTGAGACATAGCAAGTTTTTCAGGGAAGAGNTGTAGGTAGGTAGTTGGGCTTAACGTCTCGTCAACAGTGAGGTCATGTGAGACATAGCAAGTTTTTCAGGGAAGAGGGATTGGAGAAGGAATGGGAAGGAATTGGCCATGGGCCTTGTTAGGGACCTATCCAAGCATTCGCCTGGAGTGGTTTCGGAAAGCCATGGAAAACCGAAATCNCGGCCATGGGCCTTGTTAGGGACCTATCCAAGCATTCGCCTGGAGTGGTTTCGGAAAGCCATGGAAAACCGAAATCAGGATATCCGTACCATGAATCGAACCCGGGTCCTCTAGTATGTGAGTTCTGTGAGTTACCACTGCGCCACCTCGCTCGGTATGTAAATATTTGTATTGTTTTAAGTCTGACTCACTTATTTTCAGAATGGCGGCTATAAAATCATGTTAGCTTATTGTGCCATATCTACGAAACTATGTAATCTATTTTAATTTAACTTTGTATACCAGCAGTGTACAATCAACGAATGCGCTAATACATATAATTTTCGTCCTCCATTTATGAAGATCGTCTCATGAATGTGGAGGTTTCATGCCTCATATCAGGGACCAGTCCACCGTTTTCCACCAAATTCTTAACGTGAACTATGGTAGGCCATGAAACTTACATGTTTTTAGTTGCTCAGTCACCCATTTTCAAAATTACGGCCCTGTTAAAATTTTAGGTTAGTAAACGTTATCATTCGATGCATTAGACTGATTAAATCCGAATTTTATGCTCCGAATCCAACATCCGTAATGCAGTTGATTGCAGACTAGGTTATGGTACGAGGTTTTCTGGGTTCGAGTCCCGGGAAAGGCAAGTGTGTGTTTGTGATTGTGTCACTACGGTTGCATAGGTTTCTTGTTTAATCTATAATGATATTGCTTTCCAGGAGACATGTACATCCCTCCAAATAAGCTTTCAAGAATTAATTTAAAAACGAATTGCAAGCTTTTTTGTGGAAAGTAGGCTCATTAGTTATATCATTAATTTCTTGTATAGTAATAAAAAAGTAAAATCACATAATCACTGTTACATAAAATATAAATTTTCGGTATATTTTTCTCTGTTATTTTAACTTATTTTCACCGTATGTATCAACACTTTTAGAACTGCAATCGTGTTAGTATACATAATATATACCTATGCGTNACATTTTCGGTATATTTTTCTCTGTTATTCTAACTTATTTTCACCGTATGTATCAACACTTTTAGAACTGCAATCGTGTTAGTATACGTAATATATACCTATGCGTAATTTTACAATTTTCACGTAACTGTACTCGTTCTGTAACTTCATAGTTAACAGAGATATAGAAATTATCTTCAAAATGTTGATAACAATAGACTTCGCGTTGTTTTTGGTAGTCCTGAAGGTGCCTTAATCTAGACTACCTGCCATGCAAGGCAGGGAAGAGAACGGTTAGCTACGTGCCAGACTAGAATGGGTACATGCGCTCTAATTACTTCCATGCAAGAATTGTTCATAGAGGAACTTGGCTATATTCGGCCTACTGTGCGGTTATAGATGTGCTGGACCAACGTTTGTGGCCAGGCGATTCCCGCCAATCAAACTGGGTTCGCGCTACCCGTAAGAGTCATTGGTAAACCAGTGAGGCGACTGGGGGAAACCCGTCGATGACGGACATGCGAAGGGAGCGCCTTACAGCGCGGAGAAATGTAAGCTTCTACGTAAGAGAGCAGGTTTAAGTGTACGGAAGATGCAGACGAGCAGGGGCTGTCGAGGGAGCTTGGAGTGAGCATGCAGCCGAGCGCTCCGCAAGACAGACAGCCGAGATCTCGCATAATGACATGTCCGCGGCTTGTGAAACTCACTGTGACAAGCGAAGCAACTTCTTTTGTCACAGTTTATTTCAACTGCCTGTGACATGTCCCAGCATCATAAATAGCCTTGCATTTTTACCAATAATTGGCGACAGACTACTTTTGAACCAACTGTTCTGTGAGTATCCAAAACTTCTGTTTGAAACGGTTATAAATTTCTTCAAGTGAATTCCTTAAGTTTCACTTTTATTGTGTTTGCTCCAACCTAATGAATTTTTCATAGTTAATGTACGAAAAATGGGATGCTAATAAATTCAGTACAGTAATTTTATTTTAAATGCACTTTTATATTGGTTTTGGCAAATAAAAGTATGGGATAACTGCGTTATGGACGCCGTTAGGTGCCTGGCCTTGCCCTCTCTGTCAATAATGGTTTGTAAATAAAAAATTTGATATTGTATTTTAATTATTAGCACCTAATATTTTGTAGACTAACGCAAAATTTTCCATTGAAGAAAAATTACAATGTTAGGTAACAAAACCTCAGAAAGGAACGTTTATTTATATATTTCACTAAAATAGACACTGCTAATGCTACCATCATCACAGTTACATTCCTGAAAGGGCCAACTCTCTCCTTCAATGCTCCTTGCTTCAACGAGTACAGAATTTGAAGTTTTCACTTACTCCGACAACTTATTTACAGACACCAAATGAATAAGATCAGTTAATTGTTTTTTTGTTTTAGTTACTAATAAAAATCGTAAATAATTTTTTTTTGCGATAAAACTAGTGAATTATAAAACTTCTTCGTTTAACGATATACTAGCGACTTAAACATCGTTAAAGTGACTGAATCCAATTGTAAGGGAATCCAATAGGGAAAAAAGTCAGGGAAAACTGGAACAAATTTTATTGTCGTCCTTAAAATGCAATTAACAACATACTCATTTTGCACCCAAGTACCACTCCGGGTTTGGCCGCCATATTAGACAGATAGTGCCCAAATTCAGTTGTTTTTATGCTTCGCTTCGGAGGAATTTTATAGCGAAACAATGTAAAGACAAGAATTAATATTAATAAAATTCTGTTTCGAACACTTCCTAAGCGATTTTTGCTAGGTTGCACCACTTTGACGCCAGTTTGTTCTACGAGAAGAATTTCATTATTCCCAGCAACTCCACAGTGTGGGGTCTGGGCCTGCCCGCCACCCGGAGGCAGCGCTGCGTTGCGGTAAGTCGCCGCACTACAGCTGCTTCGACGTGAGCACCTCGGAGGCTCGCCACAGTTGTCTAATTATTGAATAAGTAGTTATTGCGAACAGCATTCTAACCCATCAGCGGGAGTAAAGTTTTTGTTTTGACCACACAAATGGAGTTTGCAGTAGTTCTACTACCTACCGTTAGATTTTGTGTTTTACAAAAATACTTGTAGTTATCTTTGAATTCCTAGAAACTTTTGTGTGTGTACAATAACAAATACATAACTCGTTTTAGCAAATTTCACAGCGAAGAGTAAAATTACCGAAGATTTGTATGTGTGACTACAAGTACACAGGTACTACAGAATGTAATGCAAGTATACACATACACAGACTTTGCAAAATTACACCGATATGGAGTGTTTACACGACGATGTACCATAGAAATAAACACTTCAAGTTTAGCAGTGGGTTTAATTAACTCATACTTCAAATTGTGTAATTTGATGTCAACATTATGTTTATTAAGCTATACGGTCGAGTATTTCCATCAAAGACATGTAGAGTTCTCTGGATTTTTAAGAACATTTGTGTAAAATGACACATACTGTAGTTTTTACTAATGCACATCAAAAATGTAAATGTTTAAAAATTTGTATGTGTAAATTTACATTTATATTTGCATTTTAAATACAGCCAAACTCTTTTTAAACTGATAACATTATCACTGATTAACTCAATAAATTTAATTTTTCTAAATTTCAGATTTGACAAACGAATAAAATAAATTACTATCACATTTCTTATTTTTGCTATCACACACTGGATACTCTAAAATCCNTTGCACATCAAAAATGTAAATGTTTAAAAATTTGTATGTGTAAATTTACATTTATATTTGCATTTTAAATACAGCCAAACTCTTTTTAAACTGATAGCATTATCACTGATTAACTCAATAAATTTAATTATTCTAAATTTCTGATTTGACAAACGAATAAAATAAATTACTATCACATTTCTTATTTTTGCTATCACACACTGGATACTCTAAAATCCNGATTTGACAAACGAATAAAATAAATTACTATCACATTTCTTATTTTTGCTATCACACACTGGATACTCTAAAATCCTAATTTACTACCAGAAACAAAACATAGTAAAATTTCCTACGTATTACAGTTCATACAACATTTCTCAACAGAAACCAACTTTCAGCAGTAGGGCTGCCAAGAGTTTTCTCTAACCTAAGATATATAATTTTTTTTTTGTTTTCCCATATCAAAGTATAAAAACGTGACTCAAAATGTTTATGTAGGTTGTAAAGGAAAGGTGTCATATGTGGACCTGGTAAGTATTTTGTGTTATAGCGTAATAAATGCATAATAATAAACCTTAATTGAAAAAAAATCTGCGTACAAACATCTAATTTAATATATTACTATTTAGGACCCTCAATGAATTAAAAAATCCCTTATGTCTTACGGGAAAAATAATTTAAAAAGTGCAAGTAGTTCAAACATGTATTGTCCACTTCAAATTAAGTTATCGATATAACTTATCACCTTACATTCCTCTCCATAGATGCAATTAACTTTGAAGTATTTTTTAAATAATTAGATGGTATGTGGATCTTGAAGTCTCGTATTTCACGATATAATTAGATATAGAACCACAAACAAATGCAATACTATTGAGACAATTATAATTCCACACATGCCTTTCCTAGGACTCGTACACAGAACGTCTCGTGCCGTAGACTGGCGTGCAGCCAGCTACATAGCAGAGGTAAGATTGGAAGCATTAACTTCCGTAGTAGTCAGTCTAAAGTCTCGGTAGATTGGTATCAACATATTCTAATATCTACAAAGGCATCAAACATGTGTGCTCATCACTTATATCATGCAAGTTTACATGCCCTGCAGTAGCNATTCTAATATCTACAAAGGCATCAAACATGTGTGCTCATCACTTATATCATGCAAGTTTACATGCCCTGCAGTAGCACTACTTCAGAATTTGGATATAATAGGTTGACTGGTTCTGATTGGCATAAAAGCTTAAGTTTTTCATTAGACGTTATCGTACAAAAAGGCCTTAAATTATGCCCGATATAGGCATATTTTATTCGTTTAATAGGTAATGTCAACATAAATGGTATGGATAAAATTGGTCAAATTATTTAGTACATATGGTTAAATTATGTAAATAATTCATATTACATCGATTAGAAAAAATATTTGGTCCAATTAAATAGTAAAATTTACACAGCCAACTGTAGTACTTCATGTGTGAAAAGTGTGGTGGGAATTCGAAGACTGGTTCCTGAGATATGGCGTAACTGTTGCTTTTGAGCACCTGGCACTATCTTACACAAGTCAGCTACGATGATCTCTGTTAGCATTTCTGTGCTTCAAAATAATATGTTTAACTGAAAGTAGTTAAATTCTTTAATATGTATGAAAAAGTTATCTAAATGGTTTATATGATTGCCCTACTGTAATTATAGCCACACACACATGGCAACCTGTAGCACTACTTTGTGCAAAGCTCGGTAAATATAGGTTGGTTGGTCCCGGACATATGACAAAAGCTCCAATTGCTCATGTGGTGTATTTTTCATACTGTATTTGCACATGTTATGTCTGTCTTAGATACTGCTACATATTAAAGTCGGTTGGAGTTGTTTGGGACCATAGCCTTATTACCTAAAATATTTACATGGCTGTTATTTTGAAAATATGTGACTTCCTCCTTAAGACATACAAATTTTTTATGGACTACCATGGTATAACATGTACCCTGGATTTGGTGTGTATCAGTTAATTTTTTTCCCAAGATTGGACACAAACCCTTAATCGTTCATGTAGATGGCTGACAGAGGACTTTATATATTAGCTACCTTGATGCTTGCATAGATACAGCCATCATACAACATTAAGTTCGAATTGGTTACATAGTTTCATAGATGTCATAGTAGTATATAATGTTTATGTTGCCATCATTTTTTATATAATAGCCTGGCCTACTAAAACATATCAGTTTACAAGACATACTGTAGTCTAACTGAGTTTAAAATATAGCAGAATCGCTTGATTGTTTCCCGAGATATGACAAGAAAGCGTCACTTTTCATGTGGCGCTATCTTACAAGATGGCTGAAAAATTGCCTATGTTTAGACACAAATAATTCTTGTAAAAGATACTTTAAGCATAACAATTTTGGTCGAAACAGGTCAAACGATATTGTAAATATTATAAATGAAAACAAATATCTAAATTGACGACATTATGAAAATAAATGTATTATTCATTTAAATTGCTTATAAAACATGACCAACAATAATATTACTTATATCCCAAATTAGGCAGGAATCGGTTCTGTGGTTAACGAGATATAATGTAAAAGCTTAATTGTTATGTTGCACTATCTTCCAAAATGGTGGATTAATAGCATTGTGACATTACAAATTTAATGCTTACATCGTACACTGCCAACACACCAAATTTGGTATAATTGGTTCATTGGATCCCTAGATATAAAGTAAAAGTTATATTTTTCATTTCCACTATTTTTCGAAATGGGCTATTGACATTATAGATTTCTAAATTAAATGCTCATGTCATGTACTCTCAATGTACAAAATTTTATTTTGGGTAAATAGCTCCCAACATATGAGAAATTGTATTTTGTTATTTTTTAATTTATTCCAAAACGATGTACTAATAGCAATATCCGTTTCTAAATACATTGCTTACATCATTCACAGTGAAAGTACGATAGTTGGTTCAAAATCAGAACTTTACAAAATCAAATTCAGGGAACATTTTATTGAGACCTTCAAACCCCTGGATTTCAACAAAAGAAGCTGTCAGCAAACATTTTTGCAGCTGAAACAGCAGTATGAACAACCAATCCCCATCACCACCTTAAAATACTGTCATGTAACGCATTGTGGAGTAGAAGCCTCGCTGACCCCCTTCGCGAGCGCCTACCAGTTGACACGTGTCACGAGGCACGTGGACAGCCAGAACAGATCGCAGTTACACGTGTCAAGGTTGTGCCGAGTAAGAGCTGGCATATCGCCGGAGCACCCGGAAAGTGCTATGTAAATACGTAAGAAAGCAGGAGAAATTGCAGAGCCAAGCAAGAGCCCCTCTAGCTTCACGCCTGAGAAAACGGCTGACCAATTGAAAGTGGGGGCACGAATACTCCTCACCCCTAGCACCCTTGTAGGCAAACCGCGGAAAAATAATCTGAGATGATAAATTAAAGGGGCAGATCACCACTTCTCCCGCCCCCGAACCTTCACGAACCATGGCAGGTGGCTGAATGGCTTTGTACTGAAGACAACCACCTCCCCCCTTCCATAAATAAGAGAGACACATGCAGACACTTAGGGAGGGAGGGTGGAGAGCATATAAGCCAATTTATTGTGTAGAAGTATTCAGTTCATTATCATCACGCCGAGGGAAGAGTTGCGTTAAGGAATCGCGAGAGGAATTCAGAACAAGCCCAGAACAGCAGTCATGGAGAGACGGCACCAAATGCGGGCCTTTTCCAAGGCCGCCCACATCGCCGGAGCTCATCCACAGCTGACATCATACCAGCAGAGTTAAGTATCAAGTCGCCGCCCAGAGAAGCCCCCCTTCATCACAAAGTCGCCCACAGTTAACTCGAGTTAGCCAAAACAGAGTACCACACCTCGGAAGTGTTTCTGCATGTTGTTTTTGCTTAAACTCGAGACAATATAATTATCCAGTTAAGTGAAACGTCAAAAGACTACCTTATTGAAATGCCCTCAACCTTCTAGGCACCTTATAGCCTGTGCCTGGAGGAATTAACTACTACCCTATAAATCATCCTGTATTCCACAGGTGGGGAATAGCGTCAATACCGATATCTGGTTTCCTTAATCTCTTTGTAGCCCACAACACTCGGAGATCGATACAAAACATTTTATCTGGATCTGCCTCACGATGGAAATGTCGAAGAACTCGAATGTGACTGTGATGATCATAAACATGAAAATCCATAGTTTTTTATNATTCTAATATCTACAAAGGCATCAAACATGTGTGCTCATCACTTATATCATGCAAGTTTACATGCCCTGCAGTAGCGCTACTTCAGAATTTGGATATAATAGGTTGACTGGTTCTGATTGGCATAAAAGCTTAAGTTTTTCATTAGACGTTATCGTACAAAAAGGCCTTAAATTATGCCCGATATAGGCATATTTTATTCGTTTAATAGATAATGTCAACAAAAATGGTATGGATAAAATTGGTCAAATTATTTAGTACATATGATTAAATTATGTAAATAATTCATATTACATCGATTTGAAAAAATATTTGGTCCAATTAAATAGTAAAATTTACACAGCCAACTGTAGTACTTCATATGTGAAAAGTGTGGTGGGAATTCGATGACTGGTTCCTGAGATATGGCGTAACTGTTGCTTTTGAGCACCTGGCACTATCTTACACAAGTCGGCAACGATGATCTCTGTTAGCATTTCTGTGCTTCATCATAATATGTTTAACTGAAAGTAGTTAAATTCTTTAATATGTATGGAAAAGTTATCTAAATGGTTTATATGATTGCCCTACTGTAATTAAAGCCCCACACACATGGCAACCTGTAGCACTAATTTGTGCAAAGCTCGGTAAATATAGGTTGGTTGGTCCCGGACATATGACAAAAGCTCCAGTTGCTTATGGGGTGTATTTTTCATACTGTATTTGCACATTTTATGTCTGTCTTAGATACTGCTACATATTAAAGTCGGTTGCAGTTGTTTGGGACCATAGCCTTATTACCTAAAATATTTACATGGCTGTTATTTTGAAAATATGTGACTCCCTCCTTAAGACATACAAATTTTTAATGGACTACCATGGTATAACTTGTACCCTGGATTTGGTGTGTATCAGCTAATTTTTTTCCCAAGATTGGACACAAACCCTTAATCGTTCATGTATATGGCTGACAAAGGACTTTATATATTAGCTACCTTGATGCTTGCATAGATACAGCCATCATACAACATTAAGTTCAAATTGGTTACATAGTTTCGTAGATGTCATAGTAGTATATAATGTTTATGTTGCCATCATTTTTGATATAATAGCCTGGCCTACTAAAACATATCAGTTTACAAGACATACTGTAGTCTAACTGAGTTTAAAATATAGCAGAATCGTTTGATTGTTTCCCGAGATATGACAAGAAAGCATCACTTTTCATGTGGCGCTATCTTACAAGATGGCTGAAAAATTGCCTATGTTTAGACACAAATAATTCTTGTAAAATATACTTTAAGCATAACAATTTTGGTCGAAACAGGTCAAACGATATTGTAAATATTATAAATGAAAACAAATATCTATATTGACGACATTATGAAAATAAATGTATTATTCATTTAAATTGCTTATAAAACATGACCAACAATAATATTACTTATATGCCAAATTAGGCAGGAATCGGTTCTGTGGTTAACGAGATATAATGTAAAAGCTTAATTGTTATGTTGCGCTATCTTCCAAAATGGTGGATTAATAGCATTGTGGCATTACAAATTTAATGCTTACATCGTACACTGCCAACGCAACAAATTTGGTTTAAATTGGTTCATTGGATCCATAGATATAAAGTAAAAGTTTTATTTTTCATTTCCACTATTTTTCGAAATGGTCTATTGACATTATAGATTTCTGAATAAAATGCTCACGTCATGTACTCTCAACATACAAAATTTTATTTTGGGTAAATAGCTCCCAACATATGAGAAATTGTATTTTGTTATTTTTTAATTTATTCCAAAACGATGGACTAATAGCAATATCCGTTTCTAAATTCATTGCTTACATCATTCACAGTGAAAGTACGATAGTTGGTTCAAAATCAGAACTTTACAAAATGAAATTCAGGGAACATTTTGATGAGACCTTCAAAACCCTGGATTTCAACAAAAGAAGCCGTCGGCAAACATTTTTGCAGCTGAAACAGCAGTATGAACAACCAATCCCCATCACCACCTTAAAATACTGTCATGCAACGCATTGNCAGTATGAACAACCAATCCCCATCACCACCTTAAAATACTGTCATGCAACGCATTGTGGAGTAGAAGCCTCGCTGACCCCCTTCGCGAGCGCCTACCAGTTGACACGTGTCACGAGGCACGTGGACAGCCAGAACGGATCGCAGTTACACGTGTCAAGGTTGTGCCGAGTAAGAGCTGGCATATCGCCGGAGCACCCGGAAAGTGCTACGTACATACGTAGGAAAGCGGGAGAAATTGCAGAGCCAAGCAAGAGCACCTCTAGCTTCACGCCTGAGAAAACGGCTGACCAATTGAAAGTGGGGGCATGAATACTCCTCACCCCTACCACCCTTGTAGGCAAACCGCGGAAAAATAATCTGAGATGGTAAATTAAAGGGGCAGATCACCACTTCTCCCGCCCCCGAACCTTCACGAACCATGGCAGGTGGCTGAATGGCTTTGTACTGAACGCAACCACCTCCCCCCTTCCATAAAAAGAGAGACACATGCAGACACTTAGGGAGAGAGACTGGAGAGCATATAAGCCAATTTACGGGAGAAGAAGATTTCAGTTCATTATCATCGCGCCGAGGGAAGAGTTGCATCAAGGAATCGCGAGAGGACTTCAGAACGAGCCCAGAACAGCAGTCATGGAGAGACGGCACCAAATGCGGGCCTTTTCCAAGGCCGCCCACATCGCCGGAGCTCATCCACAGCTGACATCATACCAGCAGAGTTAAGTATCAAGTCGCCGCCCAGAGAAGCCCCCCTCCATCACGAAGTCGCCCACAGTTAACTCGAGTTAGCCAAAACAGAGTACCACACCTCGGAAGTGTTTCTGTATGTTGTTTTTGCTTAAACTCGAGACAATATAATTATCCAGTTAAGTGAAACTTCAAAAGACTACCTTATTGAAATACCCTCAACCTTCTAGGCACCTTATAGCCTGTGCATGGAGGAATTAACTACGACCGTATAAATCATACTGTATTCCACAGGTGGGGAATAGCGTCAATACCGAGATCTGGTTTCCTTATTCTCTTTGTAGCCCACAACACTCGGAGATAGATACAAAACATTTTATCTGGATCTGCCTCACGATGGAAATGTCGAAGAACTCGAATGTGACTATGATGATCATGAACATGAAAATCCATAATTTTTTATTATTATTTTTGTTCCCTTTTTAAATTACATTTTGTAAAGTTGAAAAAAAAAAAAAATATATATATATATTATTCACATTGATTGTTAAAAAATCAATGTGAATAATGTTTTCAATAAAGTCATACATTCATTTTACTTATTTATTATGTAATTTATTTGTTGTTTGTAAAATGAAACAGTTAATGTAATACATTATCGTCAATAAAATAATAGATAGTAAATAAACAATTTATTTACAAGCCTAGCTTCCTAAATTGAATATAAAACACGAATATCATATTAAAAACATCATTCTTTAAAAAAATATCATACTTGAACATTCGGTATCTAAATACTGCTAAATCAATATAAAACATATTCTTAGTGATAAAACTTGGCAACTGGGTTTTTCCAAGTATATACCTAGATTTCATCGACTGTTTTTCACTTTTGTTAAAAAAATTTGTTCGAAAGAAGACATACTTCTAATTAAATAAAATTTAGAAATGGTAGTAAAATACCATTTAATCAAGTCTTCACATTCTCCAAAAATAGTGACATAACATAAATTTGAGTTTTCCTCGAAACAGCTAAATTATAGTTACCTAGTTTTTATTATATTATAGATGAATATTTAAATGAATTTTGTACAAAATAATTAATTAACAATTTTTTTTATTTATCTTTTAATATTACAAAAATTCGTACATATGTCTTAATTATATAATTATCTTCAGTTGCCATTCTCTGTTTATAGTTATCTTGTAAGATTATTGATACCTTGTCTTTACATTTACCAATCATGCTTCAATATTGCAAGTTTTCATATTTAACTCAAATCAATACGAAACATTAGAAATCGTTTGAATTCACTCAAAACTTAGTGAAATTTAAACAGAATGTTCAATGTTTTATTATAAAACATGAGCAGCCTGTACAGGAATTAATTATATTGTATTATTTGTTATACTTTTAATCTTATTTAATTAAGTACATGTATCTTCATTAAAACAACATTATGTTCATCTGTTGTCTGTTTAAAATTTTCAATTATGCGATATTATTCTGGATTTTCATAGTGTGCTTCTGTTATAGGGATAATTTAAATTTTTTTGTACTTTATATAGTATAGGAATATTTAAGTGAATTTTGTACAAAACAATTAAATAACAATTTTATTTATTTAACCTTAAACATTTAAAAAATTCGAACACATTTCTTACATAAAATATTATGTTCAGTTGGCATTCTCTGTTTAAAGTTATGTTGTATGATTATTGATACCTTGTCTTTATATTTACCAATCGTGATTCAATAAGGCAAGTTTTCATAGTTAACTAAAATAAATACGAAAAATTTGAAGTCGTTTGCATTCTCCAAAACTGAATGATATTTAAACTGAATGATCAATGTTTTATTATAAAGCGGCCGTGAATATAAAATTCTATTCCATATTACAAGTCAAAATGACAATGACCAACTCGAAATGGTGTTTCGATGCATGCCAGTTGTTGAACCTCGATACGTTTGCAAAAGTCCAGTGTCGATACACTTGCGCGATCTGTCGAGAGAATTTAGAAACAAGACACCATTCATTCGGCGCGATTCGACAGTTCATAGATAGCCGAAATGTATCGGATACCGCAATAGCTGTTGGAAAATAATTTATTACGTTAATAGTTCTCAAACGATTACATATTTAGTATAGTGTGCAATCATGTAGGTCACATATTAGATTTGGTAGTTTCATTTCAAGTTTACGTGGTTTTGAGAAGCCGGCTGTGGGATATTATTATTTTCTATAATATATATCATTTTGACGTGACAACGTCTTAAATTAGGTTGCGGCTGGGAGTCACTTATGAAAAAGTGTAACGCTCGGTAACGTTACGATGAGTCACCGAACGAGAGAGAGGCCCGCCGAATGCCTTGCGTCTCTCTCCCACTCAACTATGATCGGTCTGCCGCGCGCGCAGCACTACGTTGTCACGTAAAATCTTCGCCCGTAAAACCGACTTTACAGGCAACCATTTTTTACATATGGTCTTAATATTGTAACAATAAGTTTATGTTATACATATATTATAAGGTAGCCTTTATATATATATATATATATAAATATATATAACAAAATTGACTTTTGAATCATTTGCATTTTTTTATAAAACATTTTGCAGTTGTGTGTGTATAGAGTAGATATGCAGTACGTCTCGATTTTCTGTGGTAACGATTCGCGATAGAAATGAAAGTAGCAGGTAACAATGACTCATTAACTAGTACTAAGATCAGAAATACCGAATACATATGTCTACAAATTGTATCGTTACTTTTACACCACTACCCATCCATTCTCTAGCACAAGTAGTTTTGTTTGCTGATTTTTCTCTATCGTAGTGAACCACAGAGTACGAAGTTTATAGAGAGGAAACTGCTACGCTTACAAGTCATACAATCTCTGTTCCGGGAACAAAACTCCAAGTGCAATCGATTGGTACAGTCGATGAATTATATTAATTCGATATTACGAACCTCCTATTTCGATCGTTTTCAAAATCGCCAGCTTCGTTTTTTTTTTTACAGTAAATGGAGAATAATTATTAGAATGAATACATGTATGAAGCGCGTGATAAATATACCAGGAGAGGGGAATGAATACTAACATATGCATCTACACATTGAAATTATTACATTGAAATTATCCTCCTTACCTATCTTAAAATCTCGAATGCAAACAGTTAGAGTAATGCTTTTGCAAAGCGATGAAATATCAGTTCAATTATGTACACCTAGTTCTAACCCACATAACTTCTTGAATTCAGATGCAACAGTCTGCCTATCTGACTCCCCCGTCTGCAGTGACCAGTAAAAGTTTTGCAGTATCATTATTTAGCTAGTAATTTTAAATAGCAATTTTGGATCTCTAATTTGTATAACGACACATTTCAGTACCAATATATTAACTAAATTAAATCCCTTTACAAAAATTATTATAGATGTATACTAAATGCATGTAACAACAGTCACATTATGAACTTTCTTAATATTTACTAGATAGTCGGACAGAAAGAGTGTCAATTTAATATTTATATTATTGAAATGGCCGCAATGTTTTTGGTCTTCAATCTATGTAACATGCAACTGACGTATGTTTTTAAAATGTTACTAGTTGCCATCCTATACTCTAGTGTCTCTTTTTATAAACCACGTGAAATCTCAGAATCCAAACATATTCCATATTGATATATGAAGGGTCTAGCATGCCAAAATTATGTCGAAAACATTTTTAATTTGTCCAACGGCCACATTCAAATATTTACCGAAATCAGATTAGTTACTATGTGAACTTACTTAATTATGCATATTTTAAATAGCTGTTCGGAATATACACTATACCGATTTGGCAGTTCTAAAAACTTCCTTTCCCGATCTATGTCGACTGCCGATTTCTGTCGACTGTGGAATATTGACTGTTCCGTCCGAGAGTTGTCGGAGTGGTTTTTGTGTTGACTGAGGTCACTACGCCTTTAGAGACAATGTTGCAGCCACAATGAAAAGCAACATCTAACCGAAGTACATATTAACAAGTTTACAGCAACATTTTAGCAACCATGTGTGTTATGTGAGTCCTGGCTATGATGGCAGTGACTATTCTTGTAATTTGGTACACATTATGCAAATTGATGACATTCAACAAACAAATTATATGGCATTGCATGA
Organism: Clitarchus hookeri; assembly: GCA_002778355.1. Classification (NCBI taxonomy): domain Eukaryota; kingdom Metazoa; phylum Arthropoda; class Insecta; order Phasmatodea; family Phasmatidae; genus Clitarchus; species Clitarchus hookeri. The sequence continues at coordinate 33,588 of NQII01009591.1, read as the reverse complement.
AAATCTACTATTTGAAAATTAGTGTATAATGCACGACGTTGATGCGAGGAGGTTCCAGGGCAATTGATTGTCCCCCACCATATCTTTATTTTAAATAATGGAGTAATATGATAGTTATGAGCAGTGGCACAATTCAGAGCATGAGTTAATTGAGGGTCATTGGGTAGATGGCCAGTGGGTCCCCGGAGTCTTCGTCAGTTTTAGCTGTGCTTCTCGACATATAATGTACAGGTAATACTCAAAATCCTTCCTGAATCTAGATCTATATTTTGGTGAAATTATCAGCAATCTCACACTTTTCTTAGTATATTTACTGTGCAGCAACTGTGTGCTGTGTCCTAAACACCCAGGAGGGTTGTGCGAGAAAAGAAACACAAATATGTGTTGGATTCGTTTGCTTGTTCACTTTAGGTATACAAACATACCCTTGCAAAATACACATATTTTAAGCTCACTCAGCACTCTGTCTGCTGATAACTAAAATGGAATTGAGATGCGTCATCCATGAACAAAGAGACTTTGATGCTCGACAAGCAATGTCCTGGATAGAGTCACAGGGGACAGACAGTCCACCACTCGGCACTAATAATGCAATTGTTCTGGTAAATTTATTTTTCTATTTACATGAAAATTGTTACAGCGTAAATTGAAGGTGCCGAGGGGGGTCACGCAGAGCGACACTCATGCGCTGCCAGTTGGCCCATAGTGCTGAATTATGTTTGCCAGAATGGCGTCTGCTCCAGCAAGGACTTGCCGAAAGCTGGGGCAAAAAATGCGCTAGAAATACATAGAATTCTCGTATGATTAAATACCATTATACAAAAAACTCTTACACTTGAAAGGTTGACATGGGCGACTTACCCAGCTATAATTAAGTGCTAATTATGTTGACATTAAGATGTCAGCAGGTATGTCACTACACAGAAAGCTTTGATTAATAAAATTTAAGCCAGTTTAGGCAGTCTGCTGTGAAGGGAAGGATACATAAATAAACTATGTTATTAATTAAAACATGTACAAATTTAACATATAAACTAATAATGTTCTGTTGCCCCGAGTTTTAAAATTTCCCCGATGAGTGAGTCCAAGTGTCCCAACTCCTGGGGATGGACGAATCCATCTTCCCTAAAGGTGTGTAGCTAGCCATGCTCAATTTGCGTTTGATTAAAGAAAATAGATTTTATTTTTATGTTGTTCAAAGCCCTTTCCAGCGACACTGGATTTTATTCAACATGTTTTTCACCTGTTTGGGGTATCTTAGCACTTGGCCCAAGGCCAGTAGCCCAGGCGACGGTGCATCATCGGCAGAGATGCTAGGCATTGAGGTACGAGCTGCCCCGATGTTCCCTCTATTGAATGGTGTGCCTGATGGCAAACATTCGGGGTAAGGCACCATGTTGGACCACTTGTTATTCGGCCCTAAGTGTTGCCTCTTGAAGTGATTAAAGCAAGACATTCACTTGTGTTGCACATTCCATGATGACAAGGCGAATGTGTTCTCGCCGACAATTCCTCCCACGATCTTGGTTGTGTGTTCGACTTGGCATAGTGTTGGCCAAGTTGAGTTTTCGTCAGTGGAAATACAATAGGCCACAAGAACACTCATGAATGCATGTTTCACGTCAAAGTTCTGCCCTCCAAGACTGTCATACAATGGACCGAACACTGTCTCGACTACAATAGTGTAGTGCAGCACTGCATAACGAACATAGAAATACACAGTGTGTATTTGTATGTCTCACTAATCACATCATGCCACTTACACGAGTGTAATTGGCATGATGTCATTAGTTTGCCTCACAACTCTGCTGGCAGGTTGACCCGTATGGCGAGGTGGTTTGGAAAATTTATATGCTCCTAAAGAAAAGAGTGTAAAAATTGTGTCCAAAGTTATGCAGTATACAAGGCAAAAATTAATAAAATAATTACAACATGTTTATGCATGAGAGACCCCACATGGAAGATCACTGTTATTTTTAAAACTAATTCAATTTGCATATGTTAATTTTAATTTTACTTTATGATTTCGTGGTGCGTTAATTAATTTCCATTGTTGTGTTTTCCATATAAAAGGGCACCCAAAAATTTATGAGTATTTTAAAAATTATTTTTATGATTGTTAACCTTTTTTCGTTCCTCAACAGCAACCCCGCATACCAGAGAAACCCTTAGTGACCATCGCCTTGGACCTGATGGGACTATATCCCTGTATCCCAAACGGGAAGAGATTTGTATTGGTGGTGACGGATTTGTGCACCGAATAGTGCGAGGCTTATCCCCTCCCGAGTCCATGCCTCAAAAACATAGCAGGAGCATTACAGAATTATTTCTTCGCCCGCTGGTGGTACCCAAAGGTAATCATCCCAGACAATGGACCACCATTCAGGGGAAAGTGAATGGGGTGGGGGTAGTAACTGCACAAAGTGGCGGGCAGTATCCCACACAACGGTGGTGTATCGCCCACATGAGAATCCCATAGAATGATGGAACCAAGATTTCATGGTACAGATCCTGTTTCGTATGGGGTAGGACCACACTACCTGGGCCACCCACGTCCCAGATATACTGTTCTGCCTGAGAAACCGACAGAATGAAGCCACAGGCCCTTCACCTGCAGAATTAATATTGGGACATGGTCCGATCACGACACGGGGAATATGCATACCAAACCTGACCATGAACTAAGGACTCTAAAAAAAGGAGACACGAGAAGGACACCGCTGGCAGAGGTTCGAATGAGCCAGGGAATGACACGAATGGTACGTTCAACAGTGGCTGCCAGAAATCACACAGCTCCCGAAAGATCCGCAAGTTGTAAACCATGTGTACTTGCATGTACACCAGCAGTCGGGCGCCCACGTCAATTTCTGCGCAGGGTTCGCCACACTCTGGAGTGTACCCCACACAGTGGTACGAAGGTTGGGGAATACCGAATACATCATCCAGATGGGTGGGCGAAGGCAAGTTAAATTCTATCCTGACAACCTATAGGCCGCGCCGTTGGCGCCGACACCGGGCGTCGTGGCATCCCAAGGTAACAACAGTAATATGCACCGACCGAAGTAGTTCCGGCCGATATAGGATGGCAATCACCAGCATCAGGCATGCATGAACAACCAAGTCCACCAACACCGATGCCTCAAGGACTTCTGGGTCGTCAGCTACCATGGCAGCACTACGATACATGGGTACATCCAACTCCATGGAGAGTGCCAGGTATGATGACAGAGTACCAGTTGCCATGGCGCCCAGCGCCATGATGTCAGAGTCCCACCGGGTCACACCCGCAACTTTAGGTGCCCCATTCCAGACTGCTAGGTCATGCGACTCATCGGTGGCCAGGTCCAGTTCCGGGTCGAGTATCTCCTCGAAAGGGCGGCCATACCACCTTCAACGATGTCGATGCCTGCCGCAGAGGTACCACAGCAACAGCACTAGCAGTGGTAGCATCTCGATGGTGGCAGGGCCACCAACCAGCCAAGCAGGTGTAGAACCAGCCGATCGACTCCGCCGAACCAGTGAGATCTAACCTGTCAAGGGTAAGTTGAACCGACGCCAGTTGGCATGCCACCCTGCAGCAGGGCGATCCAGCCCTGTACAGCTCATCTCGCCGAGATGACTGCGCGTACGGGCGAGGCGCTGCTCAATCACTTGCTGCACCATGAACATGTGGTCTTGAGCAGCCTCTACCCGCTGTGACCGTGGCCCCCCGGAGGGAAGGGCATTTGACATGGACCACTCTTTCATGGTGTGGCATGGCCACTGTCATAATGTCATCAGTCCACAGTCGCTCACCAGTGCTACCCACGGAACACGTACGTCGTACCTCCCGATGTGTGTCCACATCATTCACTGAGTGATCCAACCCCTGTCCTGAGGTGTCCCTAGAGATTTCTGTGAACTTAGGATAGGAATCAAGTGTTACAATGTGTAGTAAATATATTTTGAATCTATCGCCTACGGGCAGGTGTTTGTGAAATTCGCTATTAGAAGATTGAGAAGTAATCGCAGAATAAATGCATGACATGTGCATATTTAATGAGGTGTAGTGTAACAAGGCTATGGTGTTTGAAGTGTTTTATATACTTCCCGAGTGTAATTATGTGTCTAATCAACCCAATTCATGACATGGGAAATAATTAGTCTTTCTTTCAACCTTACCGTTCCGGTCATAGAGTACGCCAAAACTAACAGACCTAAATTTTCCACGTGCTCTGCAAGAAATTACATGATAATATTTTGTATTAGTAGTTAATTAAGAACACTTTACTATTTACAGGATTAAGAAAACTCACTCAGAATGTTTCAGTGTTTTATGTGTATATGTTTCAAGTTCAATGTTAATGAGGTCAACTATTTAATTAACCTGTCAGAGTAGAACGAGCTCTAGGCAAAGATGCTGCTCGCTCGCCCCATCTCTCGCAGTCTGATTCCACGGGTCTTAGGTGCTGCACATGTATCGCATCGTGGGGGAATTTCGTATTTTATTCCAAACACTTAACTACAACAGGTTAACACCTTTTACTGGAACTTTAATTTAATTTACCAACAGTCGTATCTGTGTTCGCAGCAACCCTCCGTCCGCTCAATTTACTGACCCCAGAGGTTTAATAACTCTTGTAAGTTTTCGCGCCATTCTTGGCCTTTTTTGTACAGTAATGACCACTGGCAGGCCTCGTGAGTTAGGTCTGCTTTAATTTGTATTGCATATATGTAACTGTGTACACTATTCGGCAATACATTTTACTAGAGTTAACCGAAACTTGTGAGTTCTCATTTTTGTTTTGTATTTCGGGCCCTGGTTCTGTCCAGGGAGTCATCTATGCCTCAAGGAGTCATCTTTAATTTATAAGGTAAAAAGGTAATATGAAGGTGTTCTGGGGATCCCGAATACCCCAGCTATATATTAGGTTTTTCTGTAAATTTGTACTGTGTGTTTCAGGGGATACAGCCACGTGATAGTTCGGCCCACGATCCTGAGAACTGTGATTTCGTGCTCACCCAATGAGCTGGCGCCCATTCTATTCGAAATAGGAGTATTGTGTAATATTCTGACTTTTCTTAACATAGTTGCAGGACGACGTCCGCATTACTGTCCCGACTGCTCAGGTAATGTTAATTTAACTAACAATAATGTATTATTCAATATCACTAGCAAAGAAAACTGTCCTCACATCACTAATATTATTATCAGAAAGTTTAATTTTTTTTTTTCCGTGTTGACCTAATTACATTTTGGTTAAATTTTTCCTCTACATGCTGATGCTGTTAACTACCTAAGCGTAAATTTCGTTGCCTTCCATAATTGTAGCTTCCCCGAGTGCTGCTTCTGTAGAATTCCGTGTTTTGGTTGTGTTAATTTCCATTTCTTGTTATGCTTCTGGGTAGCTGCTTATCATGTAGACAAATATGTCATCTCTTCCCACATTCGTGACACGCCACTCTAGATGCCTATGTAACCACTAACAGTGACTCAGCACTCTGTAGCCCTTTTGCACTAAGATTTACATGTTGGCTTTTATACTTCTGCGAGTAACTAGCTTTTCACACATTCAAGAGTCAAGAATTCTTTCGGCAAATTTTTAATGCCTGTAATCACTACCTCAAATGACTTAGTTAAACCTAAGAACAGATGGCAAATATCATTTTCTTCCTTTATTCAGCACCAGTAGATGTCAACTGCCTAACAATCTTTTATAACCATGCAGGGAAACTGTCTAAATTCTTACCTTCACTCAACTTCATTGANGAGTTAGGTCTGCTTTAATTTGTATTGCATATATGTAACTGTGTACACTATTCGGCAATACATTTTACTAGAGTTAATCGAAACTTGTGAGTTCTCATTTTTGTTTTGTATTTCGGGCCCTGGTTCTGTCCAGGAAGTCATCTATACGTTTTTCTGTAAATTTGTACTGTGTGTTTCAGGGGATACAGCCACGTGATCGTTCGGCCCACGATCCTGAGAACTGTGATTTCGTGCTCACCCAATGAGCTGGCGCCCATTCTATTCGAAATAGGAGTATTGTGTAATATTCTGACTTTTCTTAACATAGTTGCTGGACGACGTCCGCATTACTGTCCCGACTGCTCTGGTAATGTTAATTTAAGTAACAATAATGTATTATTCAATATCACTAGCAAAGAAAACTGTCCTCACATCACTAATGTTATTATCAGAAAGTTTATTTTTTTTTTCCATGTTGACCTAATTATATTTTGGTTAAATTTTTCCTCTACATGCTGATGTTGTTAACTACCTAAGAGTAAATTTCGTGGCCTTCCATAATGGTAGCTTCCCCGAGTGCTGCCTCTGTAGAATTCCGTGTTTTGGCTGTGTTCATTTCCATTTCTTGTTATGCTTCTGGGTAGCTGTTTATCATGTAGAGAAATATGTCATCTCTTCCCACATTCGTGTCACTGACAGTGACTCAGCACTCTGTAGCCCTTTTGCACTAAGATTTACATGTTGGTTTTTATACTTCTGCTAGTAGCTAGCTTTTCACACATTCAAGAGTCAAGAATTCTTTCGGCAAATTTTCAATGCCTGTAATCACTACCTCAAATGACTTAGTTAAACCTAAGAACAGATGGCAAATATCATTTTCTTCCTTTATTCAGCACCAGTAGATGTCAACTGCCTAACAATCTTTTATAACCATGCAGGGAAACTGTCTAAATTCTTACCTTCACTAAACTTCATTGGATATAAATTCTTCCTTAGAAACAGCTCTCCAGGTAGGCCCTACTTTTCGTATATATCTACTAAACACTTCAAAATTTACTACATACTAACCTTTTCCCACAGGTTCTCAATCTGCAAGTTACCAAAACATTTATTTCTACTTTCAGCAAACGCCGTATAACTTTCAATATATTTCTTCGGAACACACTCATTTAAGCCATACTCTTTATGTAACATCATCATCCCGAACTACTTAATAATTATAATTTGATCCGTTCAGTGACTACATCGTATGATCAACTTACTGCTGCAAAGCTTTTATTATTAAATATATTTTACACTGCAACAAAAATACAGGACTCTGCACCAAATCTTTAAATCTATGAACACCCATACCTTGTTCACGTAGTTAGTGCACCGATATTCCACTTTTATGAACTTTCTTCCACAATTGCAATCTACTCCCGTACACTGGGCCCATGATTTGCAGTAGTTTACAAGGACACCCCATGGGAAACACATGAAATACATTTTCTTTCATGTGGCNATTTATTTCTACTTTCAGCAAACGCCGTACAACTATCAATATATTTCTTCGGAACACACTCATTTAAGCCATACTCTTTATGTAACATCATCATCCCGAACTACTTAATAATTATAATTTGATCCGTTCAGTGACTACATAGTATGATCAACTTACTGCTGCAAAGCTTTTATTATTAAATATATTTTACACTGCAACAAAAATACAGGACTCTGCACCAAATCTTTAAAACTATGAACACCCATACCTTGTTCACGTATTTAGTGCACCGATATTCCACATTTATGAACTTTCTTCCACAATTGCTATGTAATCCCGTACACTGGGCCCATGATTTGCAGTAGTTTACACAGACACCCCATGGGAAACATATGAAATACAGGTTCTTTCATGTGGCAAATAAAGTATTTACTACTCATCTTATTATAAACATAAAACACATATAATATAATAATTTTTAGATGCACTTGGATCGCCGTTAAAACACAGCTCAAAACATTAGANATATAATAATTTGTGGTAAATAAAGTATTTACTACTCATCTTATTAGAAACATAAAACACATATAATATAATAATTTTTAGATGCACTTGGATCGTCGTTAAAACACAGCTTCAAAACATTAAAAAAAAAACACAACGAATGACAAAGAAGAAGGTAGAAGGTATAGAAGGGTTTATACATACTATAAACTTCTTACAAAACAATAACTCAAACTGACATCACCCATTTGGCGATCACACTTAATAGTAAAAATCCCCCTTTGCAGTTTTTTGTTGGCTGCTCCAGAATCTCAAGTTGAACTTCCTCCTGTTTATGATGTGGTAGCGACGAGCCACCTTTTAGCCCGCCACATCGAAATTACAGATCTAATATAATCGCATTCTGTTGTTTACACATCCGATATATTAAACAAATTATCGGCTTCCAAATCGCACTTCAGCCAGTCATAAACTGGCGATCCACGAAGCGAAATTTGTAGGGAATCAGAAAATGACTAAAATATATAAAAATTACTAATATTGCACTTTCGTATGCACATGTGTTAAATTCATATGAGCGTCGATGACAGAGAGCAGAAAGAAGATTAGTTTGTATCATGTATGCAGATTTTTTCTCATTAACATTTTCCTTTTTTGTTCGTTACTTTTAATACCAAAATTATTAAAAAAAAAAAAGCATTGGACAACAAACTATACACCATTGTTTTTCTAGTTCATGGTTTAGTTCATGATGGTATAAATTTTTAAGAAATAATTTTCTATAAAGGTTACATTTTGCCATATGCTGTGAGGAACTATTTGCACTTTTAGTGCTACTGTCGGTTTATTTACAAACTATATTGTTTAAGAGAATTATTGAATAAAATCAATGTTTATGTTCTCTCATACTTATGAAATAGTTCGGGGTGTTTACAGGGTACAGTAAAGTGGAATTTAAATGCTCGGAGAGCATTAGCGAACTAATAAGAGAANATAGTTCGGGGTGTTTACAGGGTACAGTAAAGTGGAATTTAAATGCTCGGAGAGCATTAGCGAACTAATAAGAGAATCTACTCGGGTTAGTACGAGACAATTGAGGTGGGCCATGGTCAAAACCCCAGGTTAAAAACCGTGCCTTAAGGTTTACGATGTCGCATGTGATAGTTGATGTATTTTGGGTTTATCAGATGACTGCACACCTACTCCCCGGAATAGGTAATTGTGGCTCTCCAGCGCGCTATTATAATACACAAAACTTAGAAATTCAAAATACACAAATACACTTGACTTACATGACATAAACAAAAGGTAGGTTGCAGATGGTTCTGAGGGGCCATCATCTTTAAGTCTCCTGTGATGTGGGAAATAAAGTACTCAAACTGCAGTTAGATTCATTACACGAGTTTTATTACTGAACAAATGAAGCAGCATAGAAAAATTAAGCAGGCATGTTGAACGAGGCCCTGCACTAACATCTGCTACAATTACTTAAGGTGTCTCATGGTTGCTGAACAAGTAACATTACAAAAACAAGTCAAGTTATGCTAGAGGGGCGTGGGTCTACTGTGGTTTGCAGGTGAACTCGGCGGTGCACAGGGTAAAAAAAAATGTTCTGGTGAAATAGGTGTATTTTGAAAACTACCTGGTTGGTATGAAGTTGTATCACCCCGAACTGCCATACAAGTGTCTGCCTGAATACACAGTCATGCTAGACTGAAAAGTTGTTGGTACAGTGGTGGTAAATGGCTTCCCCAGCCCACCAAAAATGTAAGCTCCCTGGAATAACTGATATTAATGAAATGAGAGTACAAGGCACTGGATGAATCATTACATATTGCATGGCATCAAGTACTACTAATGGTGAGGTCGTGGATCGCTTGATAAGAGTTTCTGTGGGCGATCGTNTACATATTGCATGGCATCAAGTACTACTAATGGTGAGGTCGTGGATCGCTTGATAAGAGTTTCTGTGGGCGATCGTGGAATGCCAGTGAATGCAGGCTGTAGCACAAAGAAGGGTGCTATCAGAGCCAGAGGCAGACAGCCTCACACATCCTTTATTTCCGCCACCGATACTTTTTTTGTGAGGGGTGACACCGGGCATCGAAGGGTTAAAGAGGTTATGCTACTGGTGCTGATTGGTGTAGGATGTTGGCCAGGGTGACANTACATATTGCATGGCATCAAGTACTACTAATGGTGAGGTCGTGGATCGCTTGATAAGAGTTTCTGTGGGCGATCGTAGAATGCCAGTGAATGCAGGCTGTAGCACAAAGAAGGGTGCTATCAGAGCCAGAGGCAGACAGCCTCACACATCCTTTATTTCCGCCACCGATACTTTTTTTGTGAGGGGTGACACCAGGCATCGAAGGGTTAAAGAGGTTATGCTACTGGTGCTGATTGGTGTAGGATGTTGGCCAGGGTGACAAGGGCTTTGTCCTCCCTTTGTCGATACATATTGGGAATCTGGGTTTTGGGCATCGACTGAGTGGTTGACGTGTATTATGTCACTGCTGGCCGGCCATGTGTCATGCTTGTGAAATCTCACTTTTGCTGTAGGCTTCTTCCTCGGGCTCTGCTGGATCCCTATCGGGCGCATTCATGCAGGGCATCGGAGTGACGACAAGGTCATGTTGTTCCACAGGGGAAGGGGGAGGTGACTCATTGTCCGCTCAGTCACAAGTTGACCTTATGTTATCGTGGTGAAGCTTCACTTTGTGTCTTGTGCCAAGCTGGACAGAGTATTTGCACTCTCCTAGTCTTGCTGTGATAGGATAGGGGCCACCTATTTTGCAACTAAACATGTACAAAAGTTTTTACTGCCAGTAGATTGCAGGTGTTCATGCATGTACACATATATGCTCGGCTCCAATTACCTTGACTGTGGCTAGGTGGCTGGAAGCCATGACCGAATGTACCAGTAGCTGTTCGTACAACCTCTGGACAGATTCTCAGCGCTGTACCTGTCGTTCTGTACAATTATCAGTCATTTTCATTGAGTAAAATATTTCTCCAGGCTGAGCAAATTTTCGCCCCTGTAAGATTTCTGCTCTCATTTTCATTGTAGCGGCAATCACACATGTGCTAATGCAGAACAAGGCAGCCAGTATGTGTTATGGCCAGATTGTGTGGTCATTTCCCACACACATTTTGAGCTTGATTTTTAAGCTTTACTTCTTCTGCTCAGTGATGTTGGCCCTTGGATGGTAGTGGACCATAGTGTGGAGCTCGTCTCTCCATCATTCACACAAGTTTCATCATCGGTGCCAAGTGAAATGTGTATTGATGTCGTGAGCAGCACCTGGAGAAAACCCCCTAAGGGAAGAAATCCGTCTCCAAGACTTTCACTATGTTCTCTGCACGTGCGCTGCTGCACAACATAGGTCTCTATTCAGCATGATAAAAGGTACTGGCCTTTTCTCATGACCACTAGAATGAAACACTTACCTTGTGCTATACATGGGTATGTTCCCATATGGCTTAACGCAACAAAGTGAAATGGCTCGGTTGGTAGGTGCAGTGGTTACTGTTGTGTGCCATCCCAACAGCGGGCCTTAAATGTGTTGCAAATCTTGCACTGCTTCACACAGTAACATGTCTCACTGGTTATACCAGGTTATTGTAAATGTAATATTGTCCTTTCTTGGTGTCAGGGTAGCTAGCAAGCTGATCGTCGTCGTGAGCATATGAGAGTACAGTTTGACAGGCTACGGCGGGGACAAACAAACATTTTTCAGTTGTTGTTATCACCTGGAGGAAGTACCTCGTTGCATTTTTTCACAACTCTGAGTATCGATTTTAACATTTTAGCTCCCAAACAATAGCCAAGCATTCTTGTTCATTATCATCGTAACATCTTTCTATTGGACCAAACTTCATGCTTCAATAATCAATGTTGTATTCTGTTCTCCACCTCAACTGAAACAGGGCTAGAACTATTCCTTGCTGACTCATGTCCGTTTGAAAATACAGATTACTGCGGGGTGGAAACGGAAGAGAGTAGGATACTGCCGGAACCGGTTTTTGAATTCCTGGAATACAGCTGCTGCTTTACTGTTCCACTGGAATTTAAATTATGTTGAGAATAATGTATATAGGGGCATTGTTGCAGAGGAAACTTCTTTATGTGTTGGTGGAGCCAGTTTAGTTAAACAAACAATTTTTCTCCCACTGTTTCCAAGTTTTTGGGGATTTGTAGTACTCAATAATTTGTAAGTATTCTGAATTGGGCCTGTTTACATTCCCATCCACCAGATGTCCAAATAAATCGATTGTGGTTATCCCAATACGATATTTATGTTTTTCGCATGCAAGCGGCTTACTGAAAAGTGCTCTAACACAAGAGCTAAGTGTACCAAATACTCCAGACAGTATGACCACATAATTACATAATTTAAGTAGGTGGTTGTGAATATGCCTATGTACTCATCTAAAACATACACCATTAATGCATGGAATGTTGCAGGGGTGCATTTGAAGCCAAATAGCATGGCACAAAATTGGTAATATCTCCCACCAGGTATTGTAAAGTCAGTTTTATGTCATTCACTGAGTGCTACTGATGACTGCCAGTACCAGCACCGCAGGTCAATGATGACATAACCCTAGCTGAGCCAAGCAAATTGTGTGCCCTGTTTATGTTTATGTCCACACAAATCCACCTCCGCAGACACACCACTTAGCCAACACCAGGCCGGAGTGAACACTCGGCCGCGAGTACGTCAGTATGGATTGGCAAGAACGGGTACTTACCCACCTCGTCGTCATGCACTATGTAACTCAAGTGACTGTCTTCCTCTATTTATCTCAAGCCGTAACTCTTGGGAGAAAATACCAAGCATTCCAACACGGTGTCCCCCGAAAGCCACAGCCGTCAGGCACTCCAGAAACTGGAGGGAACTTCGGTGCATCTCGCGCCGTGATGCAGGCGCCCTCCCACCTGCGTGACATCAACCGGCCTTCTGGTTGGGATATCTGTGCTACGTGATCCAAAGTGCGGTTAAGTAGTGGAGAATAAAATACCGAAGCAAAACAAAGTGTCAAAAATGCAGTAGCCAAATAAATTGAATCTATTTCTTTATTCAAAACTTAAACAAGTCAGGCTACCCACGCCCGTTTTGAGGGTTATACTCATCCAAACAACCCAAGCTGGAGCATTTGGACTCTCCTAATGGGGTAACATACTGAAATACATTTGCAAAACTTGCCAGAAACTGAAATACATTTTCAGTTTACAATTATCCCATCCAATTTTAGTATGTCAATAATTTTCAAAGTTTAAAAGGGTAATTATTTATTTTCTTCACAGCAGACTACCTTACAGTCCTTACTTCATGTTTCTAGTGCAGTGACTTCCTCGATGACGTCACAGTCGCAAACATAATAAAAACTTAATTAATCACTGGGATGTCACCAACAATTTGTTCACCATGAAATTGTATTTTGTAGTTTATTAATTAGCATTAAGAGGTTAATGTTATTTTTCATGCAATTTTTTACGCAGGCTTTGGACACCATTAGTGAAAGCCGACGCCATGAGTTAAGTGTGACTTCTGCACTTGGCCCAGCCAGCAGCACAGGAGTGCATTTCAGGCTACAAATCCTTTCATTTCGTTAGTACTTTCATATAACAAGAACATTTTGCTTAATTTGTGCCAAGGGGATGACCATCTGTCTTCCTGTCGTCTTTAAGAGGACTTAACACATTCCATGTATCTGCACCTAATTTTCATTGTTTAGGCCCTTACTGAATAGCAATGGTCACTGGTAGACAATAGTACCGGGTCCGCATAAACTTATCACATGTAAGCGCGACTGCATATGTAACAAATAAGTAAGTAAACATCTTGACTTTTGACGTGCAAAATAACTTACCAATAAACAGTGCCCCATGTGTTTATCCCTTTTAAGAGTAGCTTTTGTGTTAACCAGAATGAATTTTTTTTTGTACCTCATGTGACTTCCAAGGGTAATATGTATAGTTAGAGTACATTTATGTGTAAAGCACTTTGCCAAAATTACACGTGTTCAAAAGCCTTCGGCAAGAATTTATTTTAAAATCAATTTCAGTCCTCAAAACAGCAATTTTCACGTTTCGGACAATCGCGAAATTTTGGGACAGTGCCGGGCAAAGGAACATCCCCGAGCGCCGCTGTTTTGGACACAGGTCAAGTCAGACAAACAGGTGCTACCCCTTCCCATATCCCAGTGTGGTGGGTGACATGATGGACCACCACCGAAGGNGCACGAAAAGAAGTAGATCAACAACTATGGTGACCACACCTGTCATCATGACAGCCCATGTGCCGAACCATGTGGCCGAGCTGGACTTCGGGATATGCCATATTAACTGGTGCACCAATAATTGCAAAAACAGAACATTATGCTTGAAGTGCATATGGCCCTTGCTCGTGTTCAATCTGTCCTGGAAACAAAGTACCCCTGTTAAGAACCAGCAAATGCGAGGCGTCTCGAAGACGACATTCGTTGGGCAACCGCGAATGTGTCGGGAAGGCCAGGAGCTGCAACTCTGACGACCAGAGGGTATTGTGTACAGACTGTAACAGACCACGAGCGGTCCGAGGCACCATCGGCTCTGTCACTAGTCGTGTGTGCACAAACTGAACTTTCCTTGGACACAACATTGTAAAATTTTCTAAATCGACAGTGTGAAAAACATATTACATGTGCAGGCATCGGAGACGGGACAATTATGTATGTAAACTGCACCATAGTTAACCACACCGAGTGCCTTACCGGAAGTGAACAAGCAACAGCCAGCCAAAATTGTAATTTTTTTGCGCAAATTGTACACAAACATTATTACACATACACTCGCTGACTTTATCATGGGAGAAGTATTGTCACCANTTTTTTGCGCAAATTGTACACAAACATTATTACACATACACTCGCTGACTTTATCATGGGAGAAGTATTGTCACCACGCCATTATCACCAGGACCTGTCCCAACAAGGTAATTCAGAAACAGTGGCATGAGATAACTGTGAAAGAATCATTTATAGGCAGTGCGCGATAGCACTGGAAATGTTGAATGCAGAGGCTGGCAAATTTCGATGTGCACAGTGCAACCTAGTATCACAGCTGACAGTGCCACGTCCACCAGCTGCATGTGCGGATGCGGTCAGTCACTATAGCAACCCATTGGCACATTCTACAGCTGCAGCATCTCGATCAGTGCAATGTGCACCAACCACACCAACTGACTTTGTGTGGCCGCAGCCACACTCAACAGCCACAACCGCACCATCAACAGCAGCCACACAGACAACAGCACCGGAAATGTGCAATACACCAGCCTGCTAACAGTCACTGCACGTTTTTTCAGGTTTGCTCACCTAGGACCTGCAGGCATTCCTAAGAGACTGCACAGGGTCTTTAATCAGGTATTGTGTGTCAGCTGACCTACACGAGGATGCCATACTGGGTATTCCCATGTTCACTAAGCACAACACGATTGTAAAGCATGCAGCACATAGAATCCGTTTTGGCCAAAAAGGGCGACGAACTGTGTACAACCTCGAACCAAGAACCACAAGTTGAGAACCCGAGTCCAGCTTGACGAACTTGATCATATGGTACCACCAAAGCTTCACAACACCGTGCCAAGATTACTGCATGAGCGGCATGATGTATTTGTTGCAGCCATGCCATTATGGTACACTATAGTAGCTGAACACGAAATACCAGTGGAACACGAGTGACAAATCTACGCTGCTCCAAGCAGTCACCAGCCACACAAATGTATGATCATAAAAGATCAAATCAAACAAATGCTTGCTGATGGTGTGATTGAATCCACCTGCAGCCATTACAGTAGTGCCATAACATAACACCAGAAATGGATGGGATGTGGCATTTTTGTGTAGACTATAGATACAACAAACTAATAACTAAGAGGCCACCACCACCCTACATAAGCATCGAAGATGCATTACATATACTCGGCAAAGAAAAAATCATGACATGTCTGGAAATTCGCAGCAGGTACTGGCAAGTGCCAATAAAACCAGAGGACAGGCACAAAACAGCTTTTACCCCACCAGATGGGTGGAGATTTCAATTCTGTGCAATGCATTATGGGTTTAAACGAGCGCAAGAAACATTTCAGGCCACGTTGGTCCAAGTATTCGATTGGTATATAGGTGACTTTGCCCTCGCGTACTTGGATGACATAGTGGTATGGTCAGAGACATGGGAGGACAACATCAAGCACCTGTCACCATATTTAGAATGACTAACNTGGATGACATAGTGGTATGGTCAGAGACATGGGAGGACAACATCAAGCACCTGTCACCATATTTAGAATGACTAACAATAAACAAACTGGCTGGAGTCAACCGGAAGTGCCACAGAGGAAAACTATATATACAATTTATCGGCTATCCGGTGGATGAAAGTGGCAGCCGACAAACTCCCGAACAGCTGTCACTCATAAATTACTATGAGGTACTGTGCGTATGTAAACAATTGCACTAATTCTTTGGATTGGTAAACAAGCTACGAGAATNTGGATGACATAGTGGTATGGTCAGAGACATGGGAGGACAACATCAAGCACCTGTCACCATATTTAGAATGACTAACCATAAACAAACTGGCTGGAGTCAACCGGAAGTGCCACAGAGGAAAACTATATATACAATTTATCGGCTATCCGGTGGATGAAAGTGGCAGCCGACAAACTCCCGAACAGCTGTCACTTTTAAATTACTATGAGGTACTGTGCGTATGTAAACAATTGCACTAATTCTTTGGATTGGTAAACAAGCTACGAGAATNTTAAATTACTATGAGGTACTGTGCGTATGTAAACAATTGCACTAATTCTTTGGATTGGTAAACAAGCTACGAGAATATATACATGACCTGCCATAGTCACAGCACCACTGACACACATGTTTTCTTCAAACCAGAAATACTAGTGAGCTATGGAAAATTACATGTGTTTAGCGAAACTTAAAGCCCAGTTCTGGCAATGCACTACAATAGCCCACCACGACCCGAGTAAACACATGTACCTCAAAAGAGACGCAAGGGAAAAAGGACTGGGAGCAGTTCTATGACAACTCGGGGAGAATCAGGAGCAGCACATAATAAGGTTAAAAATTAGGAGCCAAAGAATGTAGGTACGATGTGAATGAACACGATTGCCTTGCAGTAGTGTGTGGCATCAAGAGGTACCGAGTCTATCTCGAATACAAGCGCTTCACACTCTGAACAGACAATCGCTGTTTAGTATGGATTCAGTCTATGAAGGAAGCGCATAGCAAATTGGCATGGTGGACATTGCTTCTCCAGTCATATGACTTTGAAGACCAACACATTCTCGGACCCGAAAACCAGCTAAATGAAGAACTGTCACACACACCTGGAGAAATAGTAGCAGTGGACGAAAACGAGTGGGATGACCTACTGCCCCCTACAACAGCCACCCACAGATCACTTAGCGAGTGTGTAGTTAGATTCAACAACGTCGAGGCACCAGCGGGAGTCGAACTCTAATTGAGGAACTCCAAGCCCACGTATTAGGAACACAGCAGCAGTGCCCAAGGCAAAAGAGAATGGTGGTGAATGTGGAAGAAGCATACGTAAAAACCAGGCCACGCCAACTGGAAGCGCCACGGCACCTCTACATGCCCAAAGATGCATGTAAACAATTGTTACATATTTCACATCCCAGCCAGTTTGCAGGGCATTCAGAACCACAACAAACAACAAGAAACATGCAAGCTCATTTTCACTTGCCAGGGGCCACATGGGATGTACACATCTACGTATATGAGTGCATGATGTGTAACAATTTCGAAAACTGCTGCACTGATGACCAACTGCCGGAAAATGTTACATTTTAGTCGTAAGCGACTCGTTTTCCAGGTGGAGAGAGATCATCCATTTTCCAGTGCATGTGCGCGTAACATCGCATGTGTACTGGAGGCCGAGTTCTATCTCCGCTGGGGTTACCCTGGAACAGTACTCATGGACAATGATACACAGTTGATATGGAGACAGTAGTGTCACCTGTGTACAAAATGGGGAGTAACACACCATACCACAGCCCCCCCCCACATGGGCCAACAGTGTCCAGTACCTCAAGAGCCAGCTGCACCTGCATGTTTGCAAGAATCACACAACCTGGGACGAATACCTGCCTGCAGTCCTTTAATCATCAGATGGTGCATGAATCTGGCTATGGGCCAATAATTATCCGCAATCCTTAAACTCCAAGAACTACCACTGCCTAGGGAGCTCTCCGGAAGGCACCGAGAGAGTGTGGCGAAGGAGATGACAGTGCAGCCCGGCCACAGAGCCAAGATGCAAACCTGCAGGCTGCCTGCAGGAACCAAGCCTTCAAAATAGCGAAGTGGGTGCCATCAACCAAGCAGTCACCATGCAGATTAACACCTGGATATCTGGTGTATATCCACGAGCATAAGCTATCCAGCAGTGGGGAAAATGATTGCGTGGGATTCGCACAGAAGAGAAGAGGACCACACACAGTAATAAAGGCCCTCGGAAACACCACCTACCCTATAAAGGTAAGTAACAGGAGGAGATTAACCATGCACAGTTACGACCTCCGCTTGGTAATAGAAGAGGCCAGTGCCAAGACACATGGTGCCGGGTGCCCAGTGCCATAACTCAACAAAGAGGGTGTACAAAACAATAACAGAGCAACAACACCCGCTGCTCTAAGCGGCGAATCGGGCACGTTAATTCCCAAGACTGATGTAAACGCCATCCGGTGACTATTTCCACCTACGACGTCCGGTGTTTCAACACCGACAAGAGACACAGTAGAAACTCATGAGCCCAGTGGAGAGTCGTCCCCACCAAACAATGATGGCACAATAACCCAACACCTGTAGGACCGACAGGATAAACTTGTAGCATTACGATGCCCTGCGTAGTGATGCCCACCTCCAATGACATTGTCGATGGTAACCCACCAGGGACAACTGTGGGCAGGATATTCCCAAAGGTAAGCTCCCCGTCCAGGTACACCATGATGCCTTCGAGGTGTCACTCAGCCACAGACACTGTGTTGTGGGATGTTCAGACAGCGATGGGGGGAGTGTATTTGGCCTAGACAGCCTGTCTGCAGGCCACCCTTCTCCCCAATCGTCATTACCGCAGACACATCGGTGCACACACCTGCAGCATTAACGGAGATGAGATTACAGAAGTGGGTGACTTAACCCCTCCGAATAGCTTCAAGCGGCCATGCTGCATGCACCGCCCGTCATTCACAGACTGCGGAGGGGGCACCACCATACCCAGCATGCATGCAGCAGTCCATGAACACCATCAGGGTCACGAACCTAAGCCACTAGCAGCAATCAACATGCCAAGCTCATGCGGGCCATACCAGCTGAGGCCGCATCACCAAATCAAGCCACTGACCACCTGTTGCGTCTGACGGCATGATGGCTCACCTGATGGACTGCAGTGTCAAGCAGTCACCAAAGAGGGGGGCGTTTGACGTAAACCATGCTTCCACATGTGCTCTTGTGACCACTTGAAAATCCGCAGACACTTAACCACCTTTGCAGACACCAAGCCGAAGAGAACATTCTGCTGCAAGTCGTCTCATGCTATGCTAATTAAATTGGTTCTGAGACGTCGAGAACGGAAAACACCCGCCTCGTCGTAATGTACTATGTGACTGAAGTGACAGTATTGCTTTATTTACCTAAAGGGGAAAAATAGCAAGCAGTCAAACANTCGTAATGTACTATGTGACTGAAGTGACAGTATTGCTTTATTTACCTAAAGGGGAAAAATAGCAAGCAGTCAAACACGGCGTCCCCCCGAATTCCACAGCTGTCAGGCGCCCCGGAAATTGGAGGGAACGTCGGTGTAGCTCGTATCGCGACTCCAGGCGTCCTTCCTACCTGTGTGATGTGGCCTGCTGACTGGGATATCAGTGCTAAATGATACCAAGTGCGGTTAAACAGTGCGGAATAAAATCCTGAAGCAATACAAAGTGCCAAAAATGTAGTACCTAAGTAAATTGAATTCATTTATTTATTAAAACATCAAACAAACATGGGTATCCACACTCCTTTTCAGGGATGGACTCGTCCAGTCCACCTAACCTGGACCACTTGGACTGGCCATTCGGCGAAACAAACCGGAAACTGGGAAACACTTGCGAAACTTACCGGAAACTAAAATGCATATTTGTTTACTGTTATTCCAGTAAATTTTAGTATGTTAATTATGTTCAATGTTAAGAAGGGTAATTCTGTATTTTCTTTACAGCAGACTGCCTATAAAGGCCTTACAGACTTTAATTCATTCTTCCTGTAACTAATTTTCATGGCTTAGGCACCTATTGAACTATTGTCACCCCCAGACCACAGTGTGGGGTCCGCATAAACATATCACATATCAGTGTGAGTACATATGTATAAAAGAAGTAAGCATCTTGTATAACCTTCGTGGCCATCGCCGTGGACCTGTTGGAACCATATCACCGCGCCCCAAATGGGAAGAAATTTTTATTGGTGAATTCGGATTTTTCACCATGTGGTGCGAGGCTTATCATCTCACGTGTTCACGCCTCAAAAACGTAGCTGGAGCATTGCCGAATGATTTCTTCGCCCACTGGGGTTACTCAAAGGTAATCATCTCCGACAGTGGACCATAGTTAAGGGGAATGTGATGTGATGGTGGGAACTCTGCACCAAGAGGCTGGCAGTACACCACACAAATGCAGTGTATCACCCCCGCACGAATCCTACAGAACGAAGGAACCAAGAGTACAGGGCGCAGTTCCGGGTTCTCGTGGGGGATGACCACAATACCTGGGCCACCCACGTTCCAGTAATACTGTATTACCAGAGAAACCGACAGGACGATGCCATGGGCCACTCGCCTGCAGACTCACTATACGAACACAGTCTGGCACGACCCGGGGAATATGGATATCCACAAACGACCACGATCTCAGGACCCTTAGAAATGGAGACATGAGAAGGACACCACCGCCAGAGGTTCGCATGGGAACGACAGGAACGGTACGTACAAAAGTGGCTGCCGGAAACCATACAGCCCTCGAAATAGCTGCAGATTGCAAAACATGTCTACATGCCAGAACACCANCAGGGTTCGCCTCCCCACAGAAGGGTGCGAAGGTCGGGGAAGACCAACTATATCAACCAGATGAGTGCGCAAAGGCAGGTTAGGTTCCATCGTGACGACATACGGGCCTCGTTGGAGGTACCGACATCGGGCGCGGCGGCGGCCCAATGTCGGAGGCAACTGACTGATGTAGTCTTGTCCTATACAAGTTCTGCTTCAAGAATCTCCTCGATACCAAGTGATCGAACCGAGTGCCTGTTAAGAATTTATCGCTCATGGGCAAATGTTCGTGAAATTCGCCCTTCGGTGTTTGCGAAGTAATTTCAGAATACATGTATGCCACGTGAATATTTGGGGTGTAGAGTAGTTAGGCTAGGGTAGTTGAAATGTTCTATATAATTTTCCGAGTGTAATTGTGTGTATAATCAAGCCAATTAGTGAAGTGGGAAATAATTAGTCTTTCTGTCAATCTAACCGTTCCAGTTGTATAGTGCCCAAAATATAACAGATCTAAATTTCCCACATGCACTGCAAGGTACTACATAATAATGTTTTGTATTGAAATTAGTGCTTAATTAATTACTCTTAACTGACTCAGATCATGTCAGCATTTTAAGTATATATGTTTCAATTTCTATGTTAATGAGGTCAGTTAATTAAATTACCTCATGTAGTGGAGCAAGCTCTCGGATAGGAGGCCGCTCGCCAGCACCATCTTGGGCAGTCTGATTCTACGGGTCTGCACGTGCATCACATCGTGGAGGACTTTCCACTTTGTTCTGAACACTTAAGTGCAATAGGTTAACATAATTTACTGGACCTTTTATTTTTATATCTTCCCCACATTCGCAGAACCTCTCTGTCATCTCAATTTACCCAATCCGGAAGTGTAATTACTTATGTAAGTTTTTGCACCATTCTTGGCCTTTTTGTACAGAAACAGCCATTGGTATGCCTTTGTGAGTCAGATCCAATTTAATTAGCATTGTATACATGTAACTGTGTACACTATTTAGCAATACAAATTACTTGAGTTAACCGAAATTCGTGTTCTCATTTAGTGTTGTATTTCGGGCCCTGGCCTTATCCAGGAAGTCATCGATGCCCTAAGGAGTCATCTATCATTTATAAGGTAAAAGGCAATACTAAGGTATGCTGGGTAGCCCGAATACCCTGGCTATATATTATGTTTTTCTGTAAATTTTAGTATTGTGTTAGATTAACAGCCATGTGGTCGTTTGGCCCACGATCCTGAGAACTGTGACTTCGTGCTCACCAAGTGAGCTGGCGCCCATGCTTTTCGAAATAGGAATATTATTTAATATTCTGACTTTTCTGAACATAGTCGCTGGACAATGTCCGCATTACTATCCCCGACCACTCTGGTAACGTTAATATGAAAAAATGTTGGCTTATGATTTTTTTATCTAAATTAGTTTTTAGCTGTGCTTTGTTTAGTGACCAAGTGCTGCTTGTTTTTTTTTGTGTTCTTAGCCACCGGTTAATAAGTAAATTATGTTATGTGAGTTGGCTGAGTTGCATATTGCAAATAAAAATTTACCATTTCACCTTGTCTCCTGTGAGAATACATCAGCATAACTGGCCGAATAAAAAACAAAGACATGTATCATACTGAAAGAAAATGTTAATATATAAAAAGCTGACTCTGCTTGTGCCAGCAACCTATCTCTTGAGACCGTAGGCAAGTACTAGTACTTTATTTTCTGATGCCCATGGCAGTGAAAGATAGCTGGCAATGCTGTTTGAATACATCACGAGCACAATACTTGTAGTTATGTTGTGCCGTGCAGAGTGCAGCAGTAAACATAGCTATCTCTATTACAAAAACATGAAACCCGCGACTATATCGTTGTTGGCATAGTTTTTAATTTCACAGATTAGTGTTTGTTACCGGTCACACAAATAAAACATTTGTCCGTTGTTATGTTTTCTAGAGTGCCACAACGGGGTCAGTTACTAATTATATCAAAATTAACACAAGAAAAAACTAATTTCAATAATATGGCAGATTTGCCACATACAGTGGTTATTAAAAATGTTTATGTAACTGATACAAATTCTTATAGGTAAAATGTTTGTGCTTTGGCAGAGTTTATGTCTTCTGAACCTATGACATTTTTTTTCATTAAAGAACAGCTATTTTCTATAATGTTTTATAAAGAAACTAAAAAACATAATTTTCTTCAATATACAAAAATTTTATTTTTTGTAACTTTTTAAAGTTATTTTTACATAAATTTCTTTGACATCAGCAGTAATATTATAATCATACATTCGCTGAACTAGAACTCGGTACATATCTTACGCTCTCCCTTAACCGGTGTGTCTCATGTTTCATACTGGATAGGTACGAAATTCCCATCATGTGAACAATTATGACCTGTCTTCTCTCTGCTAATATAGCTTTAATCCCTGTTGTGTGTCGCCCAACTAGTGTGTCTAATTTCTATAACAATTTCCTGTGTTAAATCCACGCGACACCTGACTCCCATCTTTTGTCGTTATTTTGTGTGGTCAAAATTACCAGTTTGGTGACTGAAAACCTTGCTGTAACCCTCCTCCTATTGTAGCTGGTTCAACACGTTTATTTCTCATATGCCATTTATTAGAAATTTTTTTATATTAAAATTCTTTTCTTTTGGTCAACTTAGACCAATTCTCAATATTTATTATATTTTCTTGCGTTTCCTATCATTATTTTCAAATTTTTAAAAGAGCTTCTTCTCTGGAACATTCTACGTCGCAGTCAACACAGCAACATGTCAACAGCTGTCTTGTGATGTCACTGCCTCTCCAGACTTCCCACCATGCCACCATCCTGTGTGCTCATCACCCCTCGCCTGCCCATCCAGGCAGATAAGAGCCTGCAGCGTGCTATGTGGTGTGCATTACCCCTTCAGCCACTCGGTGCAGATGATTCTCCTGAGGGAACAGAGCAGCCCGTTGACCACAGTGTAGGCCAGCTAATCGAACCATGGCTTCCATCACCTTTT
Organism: Clitarchus hookeri; assembly: GCA_002778355.1. Taxonomy (NCBI): domain Eukaryota; kingdom Metazoa; phylum Arthropoda; class Insecta; order Phasmatodea; family Phasmatidae; genus Clitarchus; species Clitarchus hookeri. Next base: position 9,748 of record NQII01009591.1, on the reverse strand, counting down.
ACACCATATCTACAGCAGATTTATAGATTGGTAGACCTATGTAAGAATTGTTGAGTACATGTGCGTTAAGTGTGTACGCCCACAACCTAACCACGAACCCTTCACAACTGTGCAACTGCAAACCAGCCTGTCAGTGTAATGACTTTGCAGTAGTCCATCTGCTGTGTGATGCCTGTGACAGATCAAACAGGAAACAGCATTCTGGTGAATTGGCACATAATACCGCAGGTGAAATGGCAGACTTATTTTACCATTGCATGAGTTGCCGAAAGGTTAGGCGTGCCATCTACCCTAGGACTTATTTTTAAGTAAACACTATCTAAATTTCGGCGAAAATGTTATTGTTGTGACAGAATTGGCTAGGCCTCCATTCCATGTACTCAGCATCTCTGAGTGTACCACAACTGTATATGAATGCAGGAACTTACCACTGTAAAAATATAAAATTTTAGACCTGTGTGTGGTGCCAGCTAGTATCAGCATGCCCNTGAATGCAGGAACTTACCACTGTAAAAATATAAAATTTTAGACCTGTGTGTGGTGCCAGCTAGTATCAGCATGCCCATGTGCAACATTTTCCGTAAACATACGACTAGTCAACTTCAGTGCCGTATTTCAGAACCGACCTGAACCATGAAAGCAAATCATTTGCGAGGGAGGANCATACGACTAGTCAACTTCAGTGCCGTATTTCAGAACCGACCTGAACCATGAAAGCAAATCATTTGCGAGGGAGGACACTCGGGACTGGCTTGTGACAGCTGTGGACAACGAGCCCACGGTCAACATGTCACCTTACATGAATGGTGTTACCCTGCGAAAAAGCAGTTGGTGTGTCGCCAGTGCAAATCACAAATTCGCTTGCTCCAGCTACAAGGTGCACTCGCGAGCACACATAGCCCATCCTCGCCACCAACCACTCCACCCACACACTCCATGCCCTTCTCTAAATTGCATTTAGACAGCAGCCTCGCCAACCACAGTAACAACATCACAGCTGCATGCTTCGCCCACAGCAGGGTCTGCATCAAATCTGGCCCACTTCCAGTCGCTGATAATTTCCACAGGCCCACCAACTAGAGACACTGTGGCTTTCCTTTATGACTGCACAAGTCGTCTACAAAAGTATGGAGTGGGTGAATAAGTCCGGCCTAATTGTGTCGTTGACCAGCTGAATTGCGAATCTAAGCAGTGGTGGCATGGCTTCTCACACTATGGCATAACCTCGAAAGTGTCCCACAGTTNCAGCTGAATTGCGAATCTAAGCAGTGGTGGCATGGCTTCTCACACTATGGCATAACCTCGAAAGTGTCCCACAGTTCTTCGAGTGTCGCTTTGGCGACACATTTTCTCCTCATAACAAGAACAAAGTCATGTCATTTTAAAGCAACAAAACCAGGATGTGTCACCATCTACATTCGCAACCCATAAAATAAATCTGGTCCAATCTTACTATGCCCAAAAATCAACAAAGGAAATGCTTGAAATTACAGCAGGGTCACTGTGACCTGACCTCCAATGTTCATTATTTCTGCTCATCAATTGCACTTTTGATGACATTATGTGCTCCCTAGTCATACTGGAGTGACTGTGTAAGTTCATTTAGGATGTGGAACACCGCTGTATGACTTCTGTAACTGCGATGGACAACAAATGTACTGGCATTATGAGTGCCCATATCGCGAAAAGAACTCTGAGAAGTTACACCCTAGCTCCAAGAAAGATGCATCATGGGAATTCTGTGTAGATTTTCGGCATCTCAACCTCATGAACACAGTTTGCTACTGCTCTTCGTCAGCATCAAGTTCTTGACATCTCTCGACTTTAGCAGTGGCTACTAGCAGATCTCAGTAAAATCTGAAGATTTTCCAAAACAGCATTCACTTCACAAGAAAGATGCAGTTTCCAGTTCAGGACTATCCCATTTGGCCTAAAGTGATTTCCAGCTATCTTCCAATCAATGATGTTACAGGTGCTGGATGGATATTTGGGTGAGTCCACAATGGCATACCTTGATGACATCGTAATGTAGTCGGAATTGTGGGAGTATCATTTGAACCACATGTAATTAGTGATTGAGTGGCTTGCTATATACAATCTGACATGTGCTACCAGGAAGTGTCATTTCAGTAAATACCCGTACATAATTTTTTTTTTCGCAATTGGTTTACGTAGATAATAGTCATCCTACTTCAAATTAGATGAGTTAAGTTGTTAGTTATTCTTCCAGAACCTGTAATAAATGCTGTAAAATATGTCTCAATTAATTCACTTAGAGAGTAAATTTAACATTTCTCAACAATTAACGCACTGATTACTGGCATGCTGTCACCTAATCAAAAATTCAATTGGTCTGATGAACACTGAAACAGTTTCAATGAAATACAAATGTGTTTCCGAAACGGTTATGCACTTGCATATCATGACCTAAGCCACTATCTGTACTTTTAAACAGTTGCTAGCAAAAAGGTACTGGTGCAGTGTTGGTCCAAAAGAGTGACAGTGATGCTATACCAATAATCGACCACAGTTGTGCCAAATTCACTCCTGTATAATACTGCTATATTTTCAATGATCATGCATGTCTAACTGTTGAGTGGACAGTGAAATGAAAAATGCAGTTTTTAGAATAGCGATTTAACATGCGGGGAATTCTGTCTGCAGTCATTTTACTATGAGGTACAACACATGCCGGGAGACAAAAACAAACTGGCTGACACCATTTCAAGGTCGCTGGGCAAAACAGTCACATGACTCCCATGTCCCATTGCCCATAACTCCACCAAAATTATATTATGCTCGCCCCTATCGCATAATCACCCACAGTGCTCAAACTACAAGAACTTTGTGCATGGAAGATTGCAGCAATTCAGACTTAATCCCTACCACATAGATGGACTGAGCGGTGCACCAACATTGTGGTAAAACTATTGTGAAGATTTAACAGCAGTGTATAAACACATTTAAATGCCACCAGTGTCACATTGTGTATGTGCATTGTGAAGCATGCGAACTTGTGCTAAACATGTACACAATAGCGAGTGGGTAGGACATCCAGGTGCTGTGCAAAAACAGAAAAACTTCCAACACCACTTCTATTGGCCTGGAATTTCTAGAGAGACACAATTTTATATGCGAGTGTGTGCAATGTAAATACCTTAAGAGCTGCTGCTCAGATGGGAACCAATGGCAAGTACCCCATGTACACTCTGAACTGTTTGAAATAGTCGCATTTGACTTAATAGGTCCATATCACCAAACAGCCACAGAAAAATGCTTTATACTTGTTGTAACCGACTTGTTTTCCAGGTGTGTAAAGGCATACCCTGTCATGAGTGTGTGTGAAAATTAAACCGTCCGGTCCCTGCCTCCATGATCGAGGACATGTATCATATGAAGGATACTTATGCATGGCTCTGTACACAAGAAGGAGTCGACTTCCAATTTTTTGGGCATACTCTTTATGAGAAGCCCGATTTGTTGTAGAATTTAAAACTCTCATTTTTATGTGGTTAATACTGACAGCATCGAGCACACAGCACTTTCCACTGTTTTCAAGAAGCACGCTCGACGCATGTACACCTCCTTCCAAAAATTTTACTCATTATTGAAATGACGTGACATCTTGAGCTTGTAAATTAATTCGGGTAGGAAAAGGTTGAAACGTCTCTAAAAATTATTGAAGCTGAATTTTTCCCCAGTGGGGATACCCACATGTTCACATCACTGACTATTGAATTCAATTCACTGGCCAGAAGTGACGAGAATGTTGCATAAAATATGAAGTACTACATAAGATAACAGCTGTTTATCACTCATCTGACAATACAACCAAACGACATAATTAGCTTCTTCAATCTCTACACATGAACCAACATCGCTACCAGCAAGATGTCAGCAGAACTGATCCAAGGTCACTTGCTCCCAATCCCTGGAGAGTTCGGCATGCAGTGAGGGATTGTGCTACCAGTTCAGAGAGCATCAGAGCTCACCAGCAGCAGAGACAAGCAGCAATCAACAGTGCTACATAGCGCAGTGGCTTACCACTACCACTTGCCCACTAGCAAAATTGCAACCTGGCCACAATGTATACATGCATACGAATAGTCGACTTCAGCTAAAAACATCTGCACGAGGCTATATCCGAAGTGAAGTGGCCCACACCGAGTGTTGTGCCAGCTTGGCGAGAGAAGATACCTCGTGAGCATGAGGTGCTGCATCCCTTTTCACTGCGATGTCCTGCACTGCTCGGATGTCATTATAGGCTTCACTGCATCTGACATCTCCGAGGAGATCAGCCTGCGGACTGAATCAACTCACAGCTCCCNAGGCTTCACTGCATCTGACATCTCCGAGGAGATCAGCCTGCGGACTGAATCAACTCACAGCTCCCACCAAAATGCAATAACTCAGATGGCCATTTTTCCGAATACACTAACTGTAGCACCATGCAGCATATGTTTGTGGATGCAATTCCCGGTAGCCCGATGCCCTCTGGGCATATAAACATCAGACCGCCTTCTGGTGGTTCTTCACCATCCACTACTGCCAACACCAACTTTGCTGCACCTGCTCCACCTGATCACTGCATCGCGACATCCTGCCTCGCGACTCTCCTCATCACAATGACCATCCACAGCGACGCTGCCCAAAGCATGCCATCAGGACCACCTGCCAGTAGTCTGGCCCTGCCAATGGTGACCTTTCCCAGCGATGCTGCTATGTATTTGGAATGCCCAGTATCCATCTCAGCGAGTGAGGCCCCACACTGGCCATTCCAATTTGTCGCCCACTTCATATGGAATTTTTGACCGGAATCCTTCCGACATTGGATCCATAGTTAATGGGAAGGAACAATACAACAGGGCTGTCCATTTTATCGGTGGACTGGGTGAGTCAACCACCATAGTGCACATATGTGGAAAGGCGAGCACTAACAAGACTTCTACCCTCCCCCCTCCCTGGTAAGGTGATGTACATGCAGCAACCAATAGAAGTCAGGCTGATAAAGGTGATCCACACTGTGCACGAGATAAATAATTATTTCAGTAGGATTTGCATGCGGGCTATACTGAGCTGTCTTGTGGTGTTGTACTTGCCATGTAGTACAAAATGTATGCCACTTTTTCTCAGTTAATTGCACTCTATTTATAAGTGAAGTTTTCGGGTATTCCCAGCATGAAAAAGTTAGCTGTAAGCACCAAGGCAAAATTCTTCACCTGTGCACCTGGTAGGACGAAGTTTCTACCCAGTGCGAAAACAGATTGGTTAGTAAGATAATGAATAATTTGCTATTTGAAGAATATGTGTATAGAACCATCACAACTAGGGCGAGTGTGACAAATGCCTCTTTCGGCAAATGTGGCTGCTGGTGCTGCACGCCATCTGTACGCCGTGGTTAGAAGCAATTAGTTGCATGGAAAAGGCTTATGTATTAGTGTATGTTACATGCTATTCCAGGCAAGTAAATGTCATGAAATTTTTTAGATTTTTGTTTGCCCCTGGAAGGTCTGCAAGTTTACTCTCATGTGTGAATTGCAATATTACCCCCTGTGTTCCAGCTGGCACACAAAGTTTCCAAGCATTCTCGCTGCAGGGGTCCAAAACTCTAGGAGATTTTTAATCACTCGCCATTGATAGATTGTAGCACTCGCAGTAGATAGCGATGTAAGCCGACGTGTTTGGTGCTGATAACGCTTGCTGATACACATCATTAATAGTACCTTTAGTAGAATTTTGTCACTCTTTTCGCCGATATTTGGTTTTGTTGTTTTCAGACGATAGTACAGTTTCCCACTCGTCTTCGTCTTTGGCAATGATTTTATAGAGCGGTGACTGGAGAGTATGTCTGCGAGCTTATTCTCTGCTCTTGGCATATGCTCAACTTTATAGTCATATTACTAGAGTAACACAGACCAATGGGTCAATTTGCATTTGTTTTCTCACATGTTGTAGCCATTACAGGCTGCGGTGGTCTGTTCTGGGCGTAGAAGTGTGGTACTCAAGGAACACATGCTAATACCTGGCAATCCATATGATTGCTAAGCAAAACACCTATGCACTCGAGGTATATTTGGTAAGACAGATTGCATCAGCAATGATCAGGGACATAAGAGTACTTAGGTCAAAAGCTGTGCCGAACACATTGAGGATGGCAACACAATACTCGAAGTGTCTCAGCCAATACCCTACGGCCTAGGCACGCCCATCATACCCTACTATTATCCAACCTGAATCAGTGTGGCCTGGGCCAGGCACGAATGGGTACTACTCGAGGAGGCTAGGCCGGGGGCCCGGCGTGTAATTGGTCAGCTGTCCTTCCATGTATCTGGTTCGGGTCGGGCAGTGGACGAGCCCGTAACTGCATAAGCTTTGTAATCAGCAGGCTGTATTGCTGCTTGGCGAGTTCCTCTTCACAGTGTGGTATTGTGAACGTGGTTATTCCCGGTGAAATAGAACATTATAGAGATGTGAAAACGAAACTGGCCAGTCAAGTTTGGAAGCTCACAGACAAAAAACGGAGAGGTTCGCACTTTGTATTTTGTTGGACGAGGTGTAGTGTCGCTGACAATGATGATGGGAATGAGAAATGTTTTTTGGTTTGTAAAGGGTGTGAGCAACTGTTGATGTATATCACTAAAAATTGCAATAACCATCTAAACCACCATGCACAAAAATAGTGTATACAGTTGTAAACAATGCAGGTAGCAGTGGTAAAGAAACAGACACTGATTTCTACATTGGTCATGGGCCTACAAACTATTGCCATTTTTATTACAGTAAAGTGAAATGTCCTGAGCGGGATAAGTGCGTTTATTTCTGTGCTATGATCCCTTTGAGACTGTTGCTGGAACGGGTTTTATGAGCTTAGTCCAGAAACTAGTTAACTTGGTAATGTCATATGGCAAAGTGGATACTACTAGCAATCTGCCCCATCTTAGTACTGTTTCTAGGCATACAGCTGACAGAGCCATCATTCTATGTGAGGAATACCTGCCACAGATCGTCCAAATAATACAGTGTGGCGAGTTGGCATTCACTACTGACACATGGACAGATGAGCTGACAAAACATGCCTACATCGGTATAACCATCCAGTACCTTGAGTACTGGACTATAATCAGCAACGCACTGTTTACATGTGGTTCGCCGCACGACAAAAAAACTTGAGAAAACTTTAAAAAAAAAGAGATATTCAAACTGCTGGCGTCCATAGGCATTTCAGCTATGAAAATGCTGTTTCTGTGACCGATAAAGGAAGTAAATTCGTTAAGGCATTAAGACAAAACAAACGATATAGTTGTGCTGTACATCTTCTTAACGCCATATTGTGGAATACATTTCAAGATGCATACTTGGAAGAGACCCTTACAAATGTGAAGAACTTTTCTTTACTAGACCGCAAAGATAGTGTCACATCTCAAAAGATCCCGTCTTGTCTTACAACTTCCACATACTGTGATATTTGATGTTAGATCGCATGATGGGGCTCGGAGTTTATAATGCTGCGATCATTGTATTCCCAACTGGAAGCAGTTCATCGTGTACTAGTAAACACCAGGGCAGATGGAGAGTTGGTGTCCGTCATCCAAGCACACATGCAGCCAGCTGCCGTCTCCCTGTCTCGCCCAGAGGCCATGGGAGGATGGAAAGGGGAGGGTGTGGTTAAGGTGATCCCCCAAAATGGCGGTGATCCATCCTGTTAGCAGGGCTTTTGTTGTCGGCAAGCATGAGGGTGGCGAAGCTGGCTGGATGTCACCATGTTAATTTATACTTTCAAGTGCTGGCATGAAATTTCTCAAGCTGATAAAAGGCACCATTATCTTGTAAAATGGCAAATTGTATTCAGTAGCATATGAAAATGCCATGATTTTTAAANAAAATGGCAAATTGTATTCAGTAGCATATGAAAATGCCATGATTTTTAAATTGTATAAAATATATATCAGGTATACACAGGAAAATTTTACACAAAGTTATTCTTGCAAGAAGGCAGGGGTTACATCCAGGTCGGGTATGAAAATAGCAGGAATGGAATTTACTAAAACAACCAGGGAAAATAAAGGAATTTTTAGCTTCATGGAAACGCACCACTTGATGTCATGAATATCACATCTTAAGTTTTAATGTANGAAAATAAAGGAATTTTTAGCTTCATGGAAACGCACCACTTGATGTCATGAATATCACATCTTAAGTTTTAATGTATAAATTTAGCATCGGAAAATGTGGAAAATATCGCCACACAAGGCACTCGGGGTTATTTTAGGAAGAAATTGGCCACACGGCACGGCACCACTTGAAGGGTTGCTGTGGCCTCAGGAGTGTGCGAATAAGGTGGTTTGGTTTATATAATGTAGGTTTTCGTTGCATTAAAGCTTATCACCAATGGGCGCCAGCTATTGGAGTGCATGAGCGAAGGAAGGTAGTGGGCTATCTGCCCAAGTTGTTGTCTTTTGGAGTCCCCCCCCCCTCCTGGACTGCTGATGATGAAAACTCTTGAGTAATCCTGTTATGCCTACCTACTGAGGTTATTGACTCTTTCAGAATGCCAGTCAAGCAAGGTGAGACCATTTGGTTGGCTATAACACATATCCAATAGTATTGACAGTCATTATTGAAGATCATACTGCGGTACTTAAAGCGATTAGTTATTACATACGAGGCAGTTAAAATGGCTATGCCATGCTCGATAGCTGTTAAAACAAAGCTTTATTTAATTCCACTGCTTTTGAACACACTACACACACACACACACNGCCATGCTCGATAGCTGTTAAAACAAAGCTTTATTTAATTCCACTGCTTTTGAACACACTACACACACACACACACTGCGCATATAACCACGCACATATAATATAAATTTTTCCGAGATCACTTTGATAAACATATTTTCAAACTGATTTGTGCTTTTCAACTGTTTTGTCCATATGCTTCCAGCATTAGCTCATCGATGCGATGTATCATTTGTTGGGCATATTTACGAAGTTCACAAATTTCTTCATGCAAGTGCTTGCATGTGCTCATCGAAGCCATTTGTTATTCGCCTCGCTGCATCTTTCCCCTCTGCTACTTCGGTTTCTGCTGTTGTTGTGGGCAATTTGCTCTCCGGTGAAACAGCTGTCCACAAAACCAACACTCCTGCTGNGCTTCGGTTTCTGCTGTTGTTGTGGGCAATTTGCTCTCCGGTGAAACAGCTGTCCACAAAACCAACACTCCTGCTGTTTGGGTGGGGGCGGCGAAACCTGTAGCACATACCCTTAAAGCGATTTCCCACAAAGCTAACTGCAACTCCTTCAGTGTCTTCTTCATGCTGCCTTCGTCGTTTTCATTCAGTGTCACTGCCCATACTGGACATCGGGGTGCGGACATCTGTCTGGCTGACTCCACCTCCAGTGCTAGGGGCCAAAGCGTCCCGCATGTTGTATGGTGCAGCCAGACGTACCACTCGCCGTACTTCGATGAAGAAGCCGACTGCGATGATGTCGGTCGTCTCTTTGAAGCACCCTTCCAGTGATAGTTGAGACAGCCGCACGATGCCTTGCCATAGCTACTGCCCTGACACTCCTGATCGCTGGGTGCGGGTTCGCAATTAGTCATATCGCAGGTATCGGACGCCGAAACGTAACTCCAAGGCAGACACTAGTGTGGCGTCCTCCCGTCGACGTCGCGTGGCTCGGGCAGAGATTGTAGTATGCTCAGTGTGGGGCCTCTCAGCACAGCCACGAAGGCGAACAGGATTCAA
>NQII01009590.1:22673-48067 GCA_002778355.1 Clitarchus hookeri | reverse complement strand
CCTGCCACCCCTACCACTCGTTCCTTCCGTTTTTTTTATTCCCACCCCCTCCGATATTATTTTTTTTTTCTCTCTCTCTCTCTCTTTTTTTTTTTCTGTCTCGAACAGCGTGCCATGGTAAGCCCTCGCAGAGATAAGCGGGCCCGCCTGCCAACTTGTTGCTCCTGCCCCCTCGCCCCCTTTCCAAGCCAGAAAGACCGTGCGTGGTTGGTGCACAGATGGAAAAACCTCAGCCCCCAGCCTATAACAACCTGTATTCCAGCTCTGCACACCAGCTAACCTTCGACGTCCACTGAATATCACACACATATATTATACATATATGTGGGTTCCGAACCGTTCACACAACTCGAAACTCTAAAAGCAAATAAATGTATAAAATAAAAAAAAATTAAAAATAATTACTGTACGTGTTTGTAAACCACGAGCATACGACGAAAAACGACCTCCGCTTATGTTTCTAGTTTCGTCACACATTTTGAATGAAATCTTTTGACAAATTACCCCATGTGTGACTTGTTTAGTTATTTCTTAAATGTACCATGTATCAAAGAAGTTTTACACTCCTGTTTACTTAAAATGATCTTATTTTTAGTTAAACAGAACTTTTACTTTAATTTTGTCTTTCAGTTATAATTAAGACGAATAAAAACAGAGAAAAATAGGTATGTTGGTAAAATCCCGTTAGAAATGGTTCTCGTCCAAAATGTGATTAAAGTGAGTGTGCACAAACGCGGTGCGTTACGGCTTTGGTGGTAATTTCTAGACTTGGTTAAGCCTTGTTTGCGTGAGGTGGTGGAACAGCCTGAAAGTAGGACTTCAGCAGGAATTCAGAAAAGTTGGAAGTAACCATGAAAGGACTATAAGCGTGTTGTAGGGATATTTATGACGTCGTAAGAATAATTTTTACTACGCTTGCATGGCTGGACAAAGGAAATTACTGAGCACACATTCATGTAGCCCTAATTACGTTCTTGGCAACTGCTTGTTAAAAAAATTGTGCATAATTTTTTTTCGGGTTTCAGTTCTGCACAAATGTATTGTATACGTGAAAAACAACTTTCATTGCCTTCTGTGTTGGCAGGATTTGATTTTTTCCTAGTTTCGTTTTGTCGCGATAAATTAAAAAATAGCCGTATTACATAACAAAAAATAACTGAGCTGCGAATGTTTAATTAAGAAACAGTTAATGTAGGCCTAAGAAATAGAATTGGTGAATGGTGAGTACCGCGTAACAACTCGTCTTAGAGATTATTAACTAAAGCTTTCCAAACAAAACGAATAAAATATTTTCGCGGTTGTTTAAATGCCGGTCTCTTAACCTGGAGTTCATTGCGGACTAATTGTGTAATCATCAAAGAGACTTTCTGAACTCTTGCTTACTTCTCTGTCTTGTCCCTACGACACCCACTCATTTCTTACTAGCGTTGCTGGTACAGTCGAACAACGGTTAAACTGAACTCTTTTGAAATTTCCTTTGGTTCCTCTTTCTGTCCACTGGGGGCCCTTCAGTCTTCTTTTAAAACGAGCATTGCCACGAAGCGAATGTCTGGAATGCATTAATAGATCAAAACAAACTGTGAAGGACGCCAATTATCTTCATGTGTGCAGAAAGCATTTAATTGGTTTCCAATTTCTATTTACACTTTTCGTTATATAGTAAGTCATTGAAGCCATTTCCCAAATACACTGGCAACTTTTATACCGAGGAGTCCAGTCAATTCTTACGTAAACCCTTTCAGTCAGTGTCAAATATACTGTTGCATACTCGCTGCTCTTCGTAGCTTCCCTTGCCCCATCCTGCTCGCAAGAGCGAAGGAATGTGTGAAGGTCAAGCTAGAGGTAGTACAAGAAGCGCGTGGAGATCTACAAAGGCAAGCCGCCACGTGCTGCCGCAATACACCTATCGCGACTCGCGCGCTCCTGAAATTGGGTGGATTTAAATTATGAGGTCGTCTTTGAAAGAATGTTCTGGTTGTTACTCCGGCCTCTCTCAGCGAATTTCGGGGTGCGAGGAACCTTCCTTAACGGTCCAGAGAAACTACTTAAGCCGCGAAAGGGCCTCCAAGCCGACATTTTAGAGTTTGGAGTATTGTACGACCTTAAACGACATTTGTGTGAAGACAGCGAAGCGACGAGTCAGCAGAGCGTTGTGTGGCGGCGAGAGCGACTGAAGTCTGGGGACTGCGAGCGTCGGTGCAGTGAAGAGTGAGACTGGCGGGCGGGACTAGTGAGCTGGTTGCGTGAATGTAAGTCATTTGGAATGATGGCAATATACATATTGAATACGAGTAAATAATGAGTGTGAATTAAGTGACTGTAACCATTATAGATACGTTGATAAGGACTTTAAGTAAAATTCAAATATACATTAAAAACTGCGCTCACTGAGAATAACAAAAGTAATAGCGGAGCTATCTAGTTTAATATTATAGATAATACCCATGTAAGTAAATAAATTAAAAATCAAATTTAGTTCTTTTATTTTTATGTCCAATATGTTGTTACTCGCTCGCTGCTCTTCATCGCTGCCCTCGCCCCGTCCTGATCGCGTGAGCGAAGGAATGTGTTAAGGTCAAGCGAGCAGTGACTAAAGAAGCGCGTGGAGGTTTACAAAGGGAAGCCTTACGAACTCGGATACGCCCCTCAGGCGCCTTTTAACAATATTGATCGTTGCCGAATAATTGGATTTAATGATGTACACAGCAGAAAATAGCATCCAATAAAACAGTCGATAGTGATTGGGGACGGAATTAGTTGTTCAGTCTTATGTAATCACATAAAACAGCTGCTGCCAATAACATTAAAAACAAATGCAGTTTTATTTCCCTCGATATGTAGCAGAGATCTATATCGATACTGGTACAGTTCAACGTGAGAAATTTTCTCATTGAAGCATCTAAAATTATGTGTTTATGCGCGACTGAAAGATGGCTAAAATAACGATGAGCCTGACAAACAACTTGGTTACATGTTTCTTCGTCGACCTGCGGTGCTTCACTGCATTTAAGCGTCACGGTCTTGTTATTCCACGAATAAATCCACCACAAATCGTCGATAATCCCGTTTAATCACCTTCCATGTTCAAGTATTGCCGCGCCCTGAGTTACGATTTGTCACGTTGGCCGCCGTGAAGCTGTGTTGCTTGAGTTGTGAAAACCGCAATTTTTCCCAACAGTGCTGCGTTTCAAGATAAATGAGAGCAAAATTGGCTGTGGCGTGAAAGATGAAGAAATAAAAGTACATAGCAGGAAAATTACCAGGCGCTCTCTCGAGGTAGCTTCATTACTTTGTTTCGCCTGTTTTGCCGATAGTATCAATTGAATTTCGAGGAACTTAAAAAAACTTTATTCGAATTTAATTTTTGAAAATTGGCCTTACTTATAAAATAAATGCATAATGCGAATTTGCTCAGCATTTTTTGTGTTTGCTGTCTAGAGACTAAAAAGATTAGTGAGTGACATTTGCTGAATGCTTTAAGGCTGAAGTTTGTCCTATGATAAATCTTCGTGCGTACAGTTTAAAATGTGTATCACGAGCAAATATATATTTGTTCACGGCTAGTTCAGGACTTGTGAAATTGACGTACGAATAAATCCTCACCTTAACTGCACATTCTGTATGTTACGCAAAGCCCATCGGCATTATCTCAGTAAAGTTGTCAGCGAAACAGGGAAATTGTATCCGTGTCTCAACGTCGTATTAAAAGAGCGATATTTAAATTTGTAAAGACTGAATTAATTTAATTTAATTTTTTCTTATAATATGCACGAATGGCTAAGATTTGGGGTACTCATAACATATTTTTGTTTCTAAAATATTCAGAGTTACCCTTGGTATAGGGTGTTCACGGTTGTTTGAGCACTTTTGAAATCAACCTTTGAAAAATGTCACTTACCCTTCCTGCATGTATTTTAATGTGCACACTGACTGCATGCGCCCAGTAAAGTTGGTAACGACAGAAGGAAAAGTAGTTCAAAATTTTAAAATTGATTAAAAAATGTTAGGCAAACCTTTATGAATACTGAAATAATTCTCTTTGCTTTCGGTTTTTTATGCACAAAAGTGTAACATTTTCAAATTTGTAAAATATTTACTTTTCTAATAATTTCACCGCTTCACTAGACAGGCGCATGGATAAAATGATCAGACCCATGCCAATCTTAATTTCACGTATGGTGGAAGAATACCCGACGCCCGTACAAGTAGATCTTAAGCAGGGCTTTTGAAAGTTCTCAATTTACCGTGGAACAGCAAATAGACGGCCTGGACGTAGTTATAGATACGTGAATTTTGCGAATTCATTTCACTTCTCAGTCTTTTACGTGCTCGGGCCACAATAGTTTATTATCTGCTCTCATGGTACTATTTTGTTTCTCGTAATAAGGTCATGNTCTTTTACGTGCTCGGGCCACAATAGTTTATTATCTGCTCTCATGGTACTATTTTGTTTCTCGTAATAAGGTCATGCTATTTCTCCCCGTTTATTAATGGCTAGAGAGATTAACAGGGGCGTGCCAGAACCGCTGTGATCCAATTATAAAAGGGTTACTCGAGTATGCGAGCTTGAAGTCCTGACTACCACCGGAAAGAATTAACAGCTGGCCGCCTTACAGACAAACGGCCCTGCTTTCTTATTTGTACTACCGGGTCTCCAAGATGTAAAATCGCCCATGATTTTTCATTCCCTTGCCTAGTACACGAAAATTAGCCGTGCCGCAAAAAAATTCAGATTTTTTTTTCTCGAGGATAATGGAATGTGTCAAGTCTCGTAACAAAGCGGAATTATTTGAACATTTTAGTGGTCTGATGAAAAAAACTGCTTACCGTATGCCGCACACGAGGTATTAGTGCGATATTCTCAAAACAATATGTATTTAGCTAAAGTAATAACTTACACAAATTGATCCAATGAGTTCTTCAATTGTCGCTATACCTATAAATATATTGACCCTGCTTTGCTATAAAATTATTGCTATTATATGTTGCTCGTAGTAAAATGAGCACTTTCGAAAGCCCGGCTTAAGATCTACTTGTAAGCACATTGTGTATCCTTCCGTCACATGAAAAACCAACATTGCCATGGACCAGATCACTTTATTCATGAGTCGGTGAAGGGAAACTGTGAAATTATTGTAAAAGTAAATATTTTACAAATTTGCTAAACCATATACTTATAAACATAAAATAAAAAATCAGAAACAAAACCAAATCAATGTAGTATTGACAAATGTTTACCGANTCTTTTACGTGCTCGGGCCACAATAGTTTATTATCTGCTCTCATGGTACTATTTTGTTTCTCGTAATAAGGTCATGTTATTTCTCCCCGTTTATTAATGGCTAGAGAGTTTAACAGGGGCGTGCCAGAACCGCTGTGATCCAATTATAAAAGGGTTACTCGAGTATGCGAGCTTGAAGTCCAGACTACCACCGGAAAGAATTAACAGCTGGCCGCCTTACAGACAAACGGCCCTGCTTTCTTATTTGTACTACCGGGTCTCCAAGATATAAAATCGCCCATGATTTTTCATTCCTTTGCCTAGTACACGAAAATTAGCGGTGCCGCAAAAAAATTCTGATTTTTTTTTTCTCGAGGATAATGGAATGTGTCAAGTCTCGTAACAAAGCGGAATTATTTGAACATTTTAGTGGACTGATAAAAAAAACTGCTTACCGTATGCCGCACACGAGGTATTAGTGCGATATTCTCAAAACAATATGTATTTAGCTAAAGTAATAACATACACCAATTTATCCAATTAGTTCTTCAATTGTCGCTATACCTATAAATATATTGACCCTGCTTTGCTATAAAATTATTGCTATTATATGTTGCTCGTAGTAAAATGAGCACTTTTGAAAGCCCGGCTTAAGATCTACTTGTAAGCACATTGTGTATCCTTCCGTCACATGAAAAACCAACATTGCCATGGACCAGATCACTTTATTCATGAGTCGGTGAAGGGAAACTGTGAAATTATTGTAAAAGTAAATATTTTACAAATTTGCTAAACCATATACTTATAAACATAAAATAAAAAATCAGAAACAAAACCAAATCAATGTAGTATTGACAAATGTTTACCGAACACTTTTAATTCGACGCTGATACACGGAACTACTTTCCCTCCGCCGTTACCAACTTTACTGAGCGCATGCCATTAATTATGCCCATTAAAAATACACGCAGGTAGGGGCAGTGAGATTCCTCCAATGGCTGATTTCAAAAGTGCTCACTTTACCGTGAACAGTCTTTAGTATGTGTAACTAATACACATATTTATAATTTTTTTTAAGCATACATGTAAACGAACACTTCGGTATTTCGAAGTCTCGAGTCTTTTATTGAGTTAAGTTGAGAGATTTGGAATGCTTTTAACAACTAGGTCTTGAGAGCCGATGAGGGTGAAATGAGGTGAGGATAGAACAGCGCCCGGAATGTAAGGGCGGGGGAAACGGGAGATCCCCGTGGAAACCCGCCGACTAGCGGCATCGTCCGGCACTATTCCTGCTTGCGAAAATCCGGAAGTGACCTGGCCGGGGATTGAACCCGGCGCGCCTTGTTGTGAGGCGAGCAGTCTAACCACTCAGAAACCGTGTCCCCTCGAGTACTGTATTCTATTACTTGTTGTCCACCTCCTTTGTGTAAAAGTTAGCGTTAGTTGTTGACCACAAAGCAGAGGTCCTGAGTTCAATTCCCAGCGTCTTCGCTCCTTCCTCCCTTGGGTTTTTTCAAAAGGAGATAAGGTCTTGTACGAGTTTACCTAGCCACGTAGGGACAATAGGGAAGCTGTCTGAATGTTTAAGGAAGTATCTTTCCCGGTCTAGGATGCTGTGATGACCGACTAAGAGGTGTCTATTGAACACATGTCCTACAAATTCTGTAGGCCTATCAGCCGCAGGGCTGTGCAGCAACCGACCGGTAGGCGATGATCGTCGAGGTCAAGTAGGCCACGACGTATTCGGTTAACGCAGAGTAGATAAGTATGCAGAGGCGAAAGTCACTTATACCGCGAACTCCAGCTGCGCACGTCTGCAAGATGGCGTCACCGGCCAGCAAGATGTTGGAACGACGTTCGCCAATCAGCTCCTGGTAACTTATCTTCCAGATGGCAGTCCACTCGTTAGAAAAACTTTCACAGCATGCAGTAGCCAACCAGACACAATGCCCGCAACCAGAACCTCGTGCAGCCAATCAGCGAATTGTTAAACCCACATTAAAGTAACCGCCATGCTATTTCCTGTCTGTGTAGTTATCTACTGTGTGATAATATTGTGTCGGCGAGCTAAACAAAAAAACAGGATTGACAACGTCTCTAACTGAAGAAGTCTGGCAACCCTGTGTTTTACTAGGAATGATAACATTTCGCGTTATAAAATTACATCGTTACATATTTCAGTTTTTGTACTCTCTCACTTGGGGCCGCGGTGGTGTAGTGGTCAGACTACTCGCCTCCCACCTAGGCGAACCGGGTTCGATTCCCGGTGGGGTAGCTCCCGGGTTTTCGCACGTAAGAATCGTGCCGGACAATGCTGCTGGCAGGTTTGTTTTCTCGGTTGTCTCCCGTTTACGCCGCCATTGCGTTCCGGCGCTGCTCCATGCTCCACCCTTCGTCGGTAGTTGAGAAGTGGAAGTGGAAAGAGTTGGGTGGCTCTTAACATCGGGGTCTTGATAGCCGATGAGGGTGATGCGAGGTGAGTATGGGGCAGCGCTGGAATGAAAGGGCGGGAGAAACTGAAGATCCCGGAGAAAACCCGCTGGCCAGTGGCATGGTCCGGCACGATTCTCACATGTGAAAATCCGGAAGCGACCCCGCCGGGCATCGAACCCGGTTCGCCTAGGTGGGAGGCGAGTAGTCTGATCACTACACCTCCGCGGCCCCTGGCAGTCATGAATGTTAATAATTTATAATCTGTCCAGGATATATTGGTGAGAGCAGGTCAAATGAAGCACGTGAAACTTACATGTATCTGCATGTAGGCATACACGTTTATTTTATGTATACTATGTCACCTTTTCTAGAACAGTGACGTATATCAGAATGTTTGAAATATATTGGAAAAAGCAATGGATTTAGTATTTTCCACAACTTGAATAGTTTTATCATTCATGTGTTTTTAGAGTTCCTGTGCTATAATAAATGTTGGAAATAAGAATAAACTATCCAATAGAAACATTTACAGGGTCGACTGTTAGTTACGTAAATATCAAAATTAAATTTTAAGCATAACAAATAATGTAGCTTGTAAATGTGCCTAATGTTCCAGAGTTCAAATTTTACTCACTCCTGTAAGCATATGTAGCACAGTTTCCTATACCCTCCATTTTTACACACGCAATTAGACTAAGTTTTTTCCCCGAATCCGAATGTTTAGCTCCATAAGAATAGCAGCACAAACTAAGGTAGCAATCTATAAAAGTTTTTTAGCAAAACATTTATGAAGGATGTGGAACTGGCAGGAAGGTAAACGAGTGAAGAGTGAAAACACGCATTTAGAAGGAAAAACTTTCGCCGTTTTCCCAAGAAAGAACTTTATCTTATTCTGTATAAGACGGAAATAACGTTTTTTTTTTATTAAAGAAGGATTGTTTCCTTTCGTCAGTTGGTAAGTATTTGTGTGATGGTGAATGTGTAGGTGTGTCTGTATTTTCATGTCTCCTCATTCCTCAAGTGACGAACTGGGTCCATTGTAACAGAAGGGGGCGTGCATATACTTCGTATACCCCAGGAATGCTTCTGCTCTTTTCATTTCCTTCTTGCAAAGTTTCATGACTTCGCTTTTCATGAAAGTCATTACCCACCCAATTTTTATAGATAAAAATAATCTGAAAGCTATTTTAATAATTACTTACGCAGTCTAACCCATTAAATCGATTCGAAAATGCGCGGAATTTATTATGCACCGTGACCAGGAGCGAAGAAATAGCGACTACGTTCAATTTACTTCTACACTTTGCACAAATATGTTTGATTTCTGTCTATAATTCTCGTTTATTATAATCACGTAAACCAATTATTTCTTTGTGTATGAATTTTACAACGGGATTATTTAAAATTAGGCTTATTTTTTGCTTTCATATTCTCATGCGATTTCTACTTCATAGTGACGTTTTTCTTTCGGTTTAAAGTTTTTTTTCTATACTCTACTCACAAGATTAAAAGTTTACCCATACAAAGAGGTTCGCATTGTAATTGGATTACTCATGCATTAAATTTGTACAGGAGATATTACACGTACGTAAGGTTTGTTGTTTTTTATTTTGTATTAAAACTGTAAATTATTGTAAGTTGAGGCATCTTGGATAAGGGCCCCGAGATAAATATTTTTAAGGACACTGTTTCTTCGCGCAATGCCGGACTCTGCGGTTTGCATTGTTTAGTCACTAAGTATTTTGGCATAAGGCAACTATATGTTCAAACTAAAATAGCTTTCGAAATCCCTGTGCTACGTTTGTTTTAAATTGGGAAAATTATATAGTGTATAATAAATTAGAAACAACTAATTTGGTGCTGCCGCGAATTTGGAGTATATTTTCGAACTGAGTTAAAAAACCTTTAAGTTTTTACAATGCCATGAAGGATTTATAAAATACAGAAATTTAGATATTAAGTTTTCAAGACGTAAATTGATTCCATAAACTTCGCCATGTACTGCATATTGCAGTAACGTAAGTTGTACGGCATAACTTTTATGAAGGTTCCTTTATAAATCAGTCATTACACCTCAGTAAG
Organism: Clitarchus hookeri; assembly: GCA_002778355.1. Lineage (NCBI taxonomy): Eukaryota > Metazoa > Arthropoda > Insecta > Phasmatodea > Phasmatidae > Clitarchus > Clitarchus hookeri. The sequence continues at coordinate 38,331 of NQII01009590.1, read as the reverse complement.
TTCAGGCACGCTAATTATTTGTACACAGCAAGAGCACTTTAAACCAGAAATGGTTAACGACCGCTTAAAATGCTCTGTAAACATTTTGCTATTTTCCGCGTGTAGGGACTTAATCGATAAATCAATAAGTATGACGCTAACACACTCTTCCAATATCTTGTCGTATTTGTCCGTACCTAAGGCACTGAAGTGACAGGCTTGCAGCAGTTCCATAAGACAGTGTGTAAAATGTACGTTTTATGGCGTTATGAAGTTATAAATGTTACTCAACCATATCTTACTGTAAATTTGTACGGAAGTTTTAATACGTACTCAAATTTGTCCTTAAAACACCCAATTTTGAGCTATTTTCACTTCGAAAAAATTACATGTTAGATAACAATAGAGAAAAATACGTGTTGATGCGGGTAAATGTTGTTCATTGTCATATGCAACATCAGAAGATTGCATTTTTCAGATAAGGATGCTTTTTTAAAGCTCAGTGCATCTATACGTGCATTAGGCAGTCGAGTACCTATCCGAACACACACACACACCACACACACACACAGATTATATATATATATATATATATATATATATATATATATATATATATATATATATACACTTGTACAAATAACCTAGCGAACCGGTTCGTTTCGACAGGATCCCAGATTGGTTGAGCTATGACTTCAAGAATTTGTACAGATAATAGTTATGTTCTGGGAGAATATTAAAAAAATTAGTTTTTACTAATTTAATTTGTTTTGTGTATGCCACCACGCATGTTCGTGATGTTTGAAAATAAACAAATTTAATGGAAGCCATGTTATAAAACTAGAAGTAAAAGAAGTGTAAAAATTGTAGCTTGAGAAATTAACTTCAGTGTCTTTTTTTTCCTGAGCAACGTTTCATGTTATGTAGTACTTCGTGCTAGATATATGGGTTACACATGATGCATTCTCATTTACCAAATTCACACCTGGAAACTTTCTAAATGCTGTATGGTGGCGATACGTGGGCGTGTACTTAAGCGAGTACGCGTGTATAGTGTATGCTGTAGTGTAACCAAACAACAAAGCCGTAGAATTCTTAATACACGGAGGATAAATTATTTATCGGTGTCCACATGTTTCATGGTCGTGGCTATTAAAACGCCCAAGCATATACACGTTGATATGTGTAAGAAAGCATAAATTGTACAAAAGACAATACAGTCTCGTTATATTTGGGCCTTTAAGAAACGTTAAAAACTTCCACTGTCGAAGCACTATGGTAATATAATGGCTTTTGCAGTGTACACTGTAAATATTGAGTAAGCTTTCGAAACTGTATTGGAAGTTTTTAACTCGTACACTGTGTAGAAAATTGATCACATCTCAGGCTCCAGTTGCAGAAATGTTGAGCGCCGCTGCTATAAAGATGTGGGGGAATAGCATGTGTTGAGAAAAGAGTCAAGAACGTAATGAGAGAGCTGCCATTGATGTATGCGAACAAATCCTTCCATTAAAGTTTTCTGAACGCGTGTATTAACTCACGTATATTTGCGTACAAATTATAAGGGTGTACAGGCCTCCTACCTGGGCCAACCAGTTTCGATTCCTGACGGTGTCACGTCTGATTTTCTTATGTGGAAAATATGAAGGATTTTTCTCGAGGTTCTTCCTTGTCCCCAACCCTAGCTCCATCACTGCTCAATCGCTACCTCACTTATCTTCTTTGGACGTCAGATACATCGTTAAGGCTGTTGGCCACCAGACTTCAATTATTTAACATTTTTATATTTGTACGAAATGCCATTCAACTTGTGTAGACATTACTTGTTACACTCTTTCCTCGCTTGGAAAAATTTAGATTGCATAGTGTTTGCTTTGTCGCATGTCAAAATCACAATGTTAGTGTTTTTTGAACGTATAAAATGAACGAAAACATTTACAGACTATTTAACAAGGGTTACTGAAAGGTCATATCTCAGTTCATTTTTAAGGCATGCTTAGCAACATTTATTTTACTCAAAGTCATAAACTGTTACAAATAAAGGATATAAAAAAAATTCCTTTTTTCAGCAACTTTAAAAGAATTGCTGAAACTTTTCACAGCATTATTTTATAGACTTTTTGATCTAACTCGTAGTATCTTGATTTCAATGTGAACTATCTCATTCCGGCAGGATAGTTAGTTCTAATTATTTGTACATCCCAAAATCACTAAAATTGTGAATTTGACATGCCACTATGCAAAAAAAATATGCGGTCCGATTTTTTTTTACATGAAGGAATAGTATTTGTGAGTCACTCAAAATCTCTGTTAACTCTCTCAACTCGCCTTCCGCCGTCAGCGAAGATACAATTTTGAACCGTCGTTGCATTCAGTGGCGTGTGGTGAGCTGTTGCAAGGTAAGCTGGTGCTCGCTCAGTGCTGTACATTCTCGGTGCACGCAGCAGGAGCCAGTAACCACAGTGCATCCTAGGGGAAACTGAATGCATTCCGACCAGTCACAAGCAAGCAGCAAGGGACCCATCACACGCGTCCTGTGGCGTCAGCTGCCGGACTAAGTTTCAGTGGTGGAAGTGTAAACTAGCAAGCAACAAAGCTAACGCCAGCTTACCTTGCAACAGTTCGCCACACGCCACAGGTTGCAGTGACTGGCAAATCCGCTCTTTTACCCCCCGGAATATTGCCAATTGCCGCGCAGTCCTCCACATTGCAATCACGACTCTTGACTTCCTGAGCGATGGATGAACACTCGAGGTAATTTCAATGTTCCAGTGAACAGCAGTCCATCGGATTTGAATCGGAGAAGCGCGGAGGCCATGAAATCAGCCAGTTTCTTGCCTGTCCAATTATCATATTATCGTGAAAATGTTCCCTTGAGAAACCCCTAACAACGATATTGAAATGAGCGAAAGCTCCATAGTGCACGGCAAACATGTTACCCCCCCCCCCCTATTAATAAGACAGTCTCTGAAATAACACCAGACTTAAACTCAGAAACATGCTGTTCACCCCACATCTTCCTGCGGTTAAGAGCGTATATTTTCATTATATATAGCTACTATGTACTTTTTGAAGTTATACTTCTTTTGGCGCGTTGAGGGTAAAAGTTTAGTGTGCAGAGGAAGTTGTCTTTCTTCGGTCATTTTATCGTTTTCCTACTTACATAAAATATTTGCATAAGTAATACAATTTTATTTTAGTCACGCCAAAGAAGTATAACTTCTAACGCGCCTACATAAGTACACCCACCCATGTTTTTCTTTGTAAAACATCAATTTTAAAAATTCCTTGCAAACAGGCTATACATGTAATGGGAAATCTCCACTGTAAGGAACTTTCCCTAAAAAAATCCGCAAAGAATATATTTTGCTTGAAACGTCTATCTTTGAAATTAACGCACTAAGACAACATTTCCTTAACATGGGATTTCTTATTTAAATTTCGCAGCTGCCAGCCGGTAGAACGTGCCCTTCAATTTACCTTTCTGAAAAAGTCACGTTGCCTTGTGATTATACTGGAAGTTCTCTTTGACCGGACGCAGAATGTCTTGCGTCATTACCGGGATCCTGGACATTCTAACACTCCCCTAGTCGACAGTAACATGTTTACGCGTGCCATGTTCTCAACGACGACGATTAATCGCTTCAAAGGCTCAATGGATCGCTCGTTCTCGATATCGCGTCCTGCGCAAACGCTGGGCCTCCTGGCTGGCGCCGCTTGCGAAGCCATAAACGAAATAAGAGCTTCTTGCCAGTAGTCATGGGTAATTATATGAAATGCCTAGTGTTGGCGCACTAACACAGGCGCGACTCAGTTGGCGCAGTGTGTCCACTAAACTGCGCCATGGTGTTGGCGACTGTGCCTTGCAACGAGCATGTCGCGAAGCTGGCGCGGAGCATACCAGCGCAGCGCAGCAGCAGCAGCCACAGCCACAGCAGCGCAGCGCAGCAGCAGCACATCCGCACAGCGCAACTACATACTTACTCTATGGTGCGCCATCGGCATTCGCTCCCGTCACGGCGCTTCGCCATTCGTTGCAGTTGACAAAAGTCCTGTCGCTTGGTTACATGTGCATTTTGTGTTGCTGTATGTTGTATGCTGAGCGTATGTCCCTTGTAGGTGACTATTATGTGTTAGGTAAGAGCATTCAAATCTGAATTTCAAGCTCAATTGCGTTTTAAAACTGTTTATAAATAAACACGTGCTCGCAATATTATTAAGAATGCCATCTTTTTCATCTGCTTCTTGCTCATTGTTGTAGATGGAAGTAAATAACTTATGAAATATAATTAAACGATTAGAAAAGTAGCTCGGAAGGTGTAGAAAAATAAAATTAATAAAACAAAGGCCTAATAATCCATTGTTAAATTTGCGGTACTCTAGCCGTGTCTTGAGGTAAAAGTTATTTTTTTTAAATATATTTTTTATTTAATGCAATACAGACGCTTCGCCGATCACGTGTAGCAATGGTTTTTTTTTTTTTTTTTTAGAAACAAAACAACTGCAAGTGCATATAAGTAACGCAGGGTGCTAAGAACTTATTATTTAACATTTTATCTAGTCGCGACATTTTTTACTGTATACAAAGTTTCGTAAGACGATATTTTAAATATAATCGATACAACTAATATCGATATTTTTCTTCTTATTTCTCCTTTACCAGCCCACTGAGTCGTGGGTTACATATTTTGAAGGACGTGAGTTGGCGCACCATGTGCGATGAACTGAGTTAGCGCAATTGCACTGCGCAGCGCTGTGTTGCCCATCTCTACTTTCCAGCTCCTCATTTGAACACACGTCCTCGACCACAACGCACAACAACTGAAACTGCCCGTCCGGTTCTACGTACATCGATGGGCAGGATGGAAGGATGGTTTCGTGCACACGCTAACTTTGAAAGAGGGAAGAGGGAGGCAGTGCCATAGAGATAAGAGTGAGTGACGGATAAAGAGGAAGGGATAGCGAAATGGTATTCTTCACAAGAGAATCGTGGATGCGGAAGATTATACCAAAGAGAAACAACCAACCCAGTTCGTGCTTCGATACGATTTGTTTTACATATATGAGAAAATTACTAGATGTAAAAAAAAAAATTGCAATTAAGAAAATGAACATTTTTTTTACTCTGGACGTATGTTTGGTCGTTACTTTTAGTTTAAGCTGTACCCCGTATGAACATAAATTATATAAAAACAGCGTTTTCTGGTTTATTTAATAAGAAAATATGTGTGATAATGTGAGAGTCCTTACTTCACTCGATACCTATAAGGAGGCGCGTACAACTGTGTGAAAAGTATAACTGAGCAATTTTTAAAGCGGGATAAATACAAACGAATTGCAGACGAATTTTTTTCACGCACAAAGATACATAAATGATAACTAAGTTATGACACCTCAAACGCCATCGCAAGGGTCTTCGATGATCGAGTTCGCTAAAGTCGATATTTGCGCGATACGTGCTGTCGTCGCCTACTTAAGAATACCGAAGTGAAACAGCCTCGTATACCACGAACCAAGTTACAGCCGCAAACGCCAGCAAAAATGGCGTCGCCGGCCAGCGGGAATGTCTGAACGCCGTTCGCCAATCAGCGACTCGTAACCTACCCAAACAGCCGTCAGGCGAGCCAATGGGGGAACCTTTTCACAGCACGTAGCAGCCATTAGGAACACGAGGCCCGTTCCCAGAGGCTAGCGCAGCCAGTTCGGAGAATGGTTTCGACCGCATCGAAGTAAGCGCCACGCCAGTTTTGTCGGTGTGTGCCACACCCCTGTGGCGCTGCCGTGCTTGGTCGCGTGCAAGTTTCTGCACGGCAGGGTGCACGAGCCAATACACCAGCTGACGCGCAAGCCGTCGTGGAAGATTTCTACCTCGGCGCCGTCCCTGGCGAACGCGAGGCCAGATGCGAGAACTTTCGCAGGGCCCCTTCCCTTCTAAGCTGGTTAATCCCGCCTTCCCACAATGCAATCACCTTTACAACAATACGCTCTGCCCGAGAGCGCCCGAGCCTCGGGCCTAACATTTTATCAATAAAATATTTTACATTCTTTATAAATATGCACGTTTGAATATATATTTTTTTTATCGTAAAATATAAAACCCACAACCAAACAAATGCTAAATATGTAATATTTTTAAAATATTTTTTTTATTCCGCCGCGAGGCCATATGCGGCCGCAGCTTTCGCACACCCCACGACAGCAGTTGACTTCAGGCACGCGCCGTGGGTCCATCGATCAGCGCCATGATCCACAGTAAACATAAAACTCTTTCATTAAATTATTACTACCCACATTGAACAGTAGAAAAATAATAAAGGATGGCGGAATTTTGAGCTCGCGCCCATAAAATATCACCTACTGCCAAGAAGACTTCTTCACTCTGCTAGCAAGACGACGACCTATACCAGCGCTATATTGTGTGTAATCAATGCCACTTTAAAAAAAAATCGCCTGCAGGACATTTTTGTTTACGTTCACAGTGTCCTAAATCTTGAATGCGCATTATATTATTTTTAATCTGTTGTCGATTATGACTTCACTCGTATTTTAAAACAGTTTCAACGAGGTTCGTCTTTATGGGCGCGTGATCAAGATGGAGTTCTTTTTCGGCTTATTTCCAGTTAGTTTCAAGCAATGGCCATGCGGATCCTCATGCGCTTTGACACTGCAATGTGATTTGCGAAGTACGAACATGCGACAGAAAATAGGACAGGTCTTTTTTTTTTTTTAATACCAAACCTGGTGTGAAATCCAGCCGTGTAATCCAGCAGATACTGTGATAGCTGTCGTGCTAGTTGGTACACAAGGTTCTACGGCAGACCTTGCTCAAGTTCCTACGGAGTCTGACACCGAGTTGTACGACCAAAATGTCATCATCAAGTGGTAACACTGTATAAATTATGCTTCGTGCTCAACCTCAAGCGTTGCTCAATTCGAAACCCCGCAGTGGCCAGCCTTATGTTCATTAACACGCTACGAGAACCCAACGTAAAAAAGTAATAGATTTATAAACAAAAAGCAAACCGAGTCAACGTTAAAACCAAGAGCCGTCACACTAGTTTGGGCTTTAAATGTGCTACTTCTGTCCAAAAAATCATATTTATGAGACACCTTACGTTATGCCCTCTGCAAGAAAATAACACTTACTCCGGCAGCGAGTTAACACTTTCAGCGTAAGTTTGTATTCTTGTATATTCAATTATTAGGGACTGTATTAACACAGGTGTTGAAAGTAATCGGATAAATTTGTTGTAGAATTTTCATGGCGGTGATATGATTGAAATTTACTCGGGAATTTAATTGTGCTTTATCCATTGCCTAGCGCAATCAAAAATAAGTCAAGCACCAAAAATAATTGAAAANCAATCAAAAATAAGTCAAGCACCAAAAATAATTGAAAAAACCCCCCCCCCCTTAACATAAATTAAACCCAAATAAAAGGAAAATATTTATATGCTCAATAATTAAGTTGATGTTATATTTTAAATACTGCACGGGTAGATTAGGTCCAACTACACTCCGATCACAGTTGACTCAGGTAAAGATATATATAATGTTTGTTTTTAATTNGGGGGGGGGGGGGTGTAATTCGTATTTTTTTGCCTATGTAAAAAAAAGAGTACTTACTTAATTGTAATTTTAAGGTGAAGTGAAGCAGCCTTATACAAGAAAATTTTATCTTGGAAAGTGTAAAATTGTTCAAAATTTCTCTTTCAAAATATGTTTTTAATTTTTACCGCGAAGGCTTAGCATATGTGGCAGGAGGTTTGGATTTATATAGCAGGCATTTGATTCTACTGCTGATTCAATAAAACCTTGTCCGATTCCAGTCGATGTTCATGCCCATTTATTGTTCTTTCCGTCAGTCAATACCGGGGTCCAGCCTGTTACCAAAAGCTTCTACGAGAGCGACCATCGGCTTATTGTGCCGACGGACAAGTATACTGCAAGTTCTACCTCCGTAACACTAACTATTTCAGGGTGTTTCAGGAAACCCCTTTTAAGTGTACTGTATGCACACCGTAAGAAAAAAAAGTGTCAAACCACAGGGAAGAAATATTAAATAATTATTCATAAATCTCGGTAAAATTATACACACGTAGCTTTTCCAATAACGGGCTTGTGGTAAATTTCACAGAACCATGAATTTACAGACCCTCTCCGCAAAGCTGCTAGCGAGTTTTGTTGTAATTACGGTTTTCACGGTGATCTCCCGTTTCCCCCGCTCTTGCATTCCGGCTCCATACTCGACTTCGTTATTAGGAGCCGCCCAAATCCCTCAACTCAACTCTTAACGATGATTTAATGTTTTAAATGATGCAGGATAAATATTTGTGAGTAATGCCATTACCTATTTGAGTTTACATTTTTTTTAGTGCATATAAGAGTAAGAATCAACAGATTTGAAAAATACCGAATTTTATAATAATTTCACAGTTTCACTTCACCGACGGATGAATAAAGTGATCAGGCCCATGGCAATATCAATTTTACAGATGGCGGAAGAATACACTATGCGTACATACAAGTATATCTTAAGCAGAGCTTTTAAAAGTACTCAGTTTGCCGTGAACAGCCTTTACCGTGATACGCATATATACGCGCAACCACTGATTTTACATTTTACATAGAATATTTTACTAGGGCGGTAAGATTATTTCTACTTCAGGTTCGGAACAAAACCTGATTTCTTATTGTAGAATTTGGCATAGGGAAAATTTTCGCCGCTAGGTGCGCAGTGTTCCAAAAGGTAAATTTTAATTAAAATTTTAAGTTACGTGAATTATAAGAGATAAAGTTTTTACTTAGTTACGAAGTTATCTTATATTTGATATATGACTATTGCAATTATCCTGTTTTTGACATAGAAAATATAGAAAAATCTGGTACCTTGCCGACACTAGCGCTTACCCAGTGGCGAAAATTTTCCTTTTGCCAAATGTTTTACTTTGATATTTCCAACCTATAGTAGAAGTAACTTTGATAGTGGTCATCGAAATAGTAACGCTATTATAAACTTATACACTTTTTAGTTTACACGCTTATAAAACAGGAGAGGTTTATGTATATATATGTATTTATATATACAGTGTTGTTTAAACTTTAATTCAAGCTAGAGCAAATAGATGTGCCCACCGTAAGACAATGCCCACCGTAAGACAAAACAGGAGGCCCCATTTAACTGCTTCACTGGAACACAAAGCTGGGAATGTAATGGGGCTAGACAACATCGGAGATTGCGTTTAAAAAAAAAATACAGCTCTGCAACCATGCTGTCACAAAAAAAAAAAGAACAAGGAAGCACAGATGTTTATAGAACAAATTTTCCAAAGGGCGCTGTCGAATTTGCCACGCATGCGCGGAATGGCATAACAGAATAAAACGGAGAGAAAACACAGACAATAGAATGAGGGGAATGAAATGCAGGTACCTCGATAGAATCAGAGACTATATACAGGTTGTTCTGCGACTGAGCAGATAATTGGCAACAAAAAATGTAATATACTAAAGTCGGCTATGCAGACCCATTTCAGAGTTACAGGGACGTAAATGATATAATAACACAAATTGGAATTACTGAACATCGTTAATTCTGTTGACTATATTCGTGTTTAACGTCACACACAAGATGTTCAAAAAGTGCGCCATCTTACAGTAAGTAGGCTGTGATACGTTGTACCATGGCGTGTTGACACTGCATGCCTGCAAGTTAATTTCTGAGTTGATCAGTGCCGTCGGTTATCGCCTGTAGCAACTGGTCTCGTGTGTCTGATCGCCATCCGCTGTAAACCCTACTCTTCAGGCATCCCCAGAAGAAAAATTGAAACGGGGAGAGGTCTGGCGAGCGCGCTGGCCTCTTCCAATCTACCTGCGCGGATACTCAGCTGCTGCACCACGCTCATTTCCGTCGGAGTATCAGTAAACAAACACCACGTCGGCGTACTCTGCACGTGTAAACATTCCTGGCGCTGTTCCACGACCACTCGCCTCGACAAACTGACGAAGACTGGCCGCGCCAGCCACACCAGCAGTGTCTGCTTACGGTCAGATTGGGCACATGTTGAACAGCTTGTGTGGGACTTAACACATGAGTGTAGTCAATTGGCATTATTTAAGATATCCAGTAATTCGAATGTGTGTTTCTCTTGCATTTACGTCCCTGTAACTCTGAAATATGGCTGCAATTGTGTACATGACTTTTTTTGTTGCCAATGATCTGCATAACACGCTGTATAGTCCATGAATGTTGCTGGTTATGTCCGGGTCTATGAACGCTGCAATATGTTGTCCCGTATTATCGCAAGTGTTTTATTTTCAGTTCCGGTACTATACATTTACCAGCTTGTATAAATCCTTGGCGGAAAAGCGGGTAATACGGGTGCCCTATGTAACATACGTATAACGCCAGATAGCCTGGAGGACTATGTACTAGGCTTCATAGTATTTTTTTTGTCACAGGGTTGGTACTAGCTTTTGTATTTAAAGTTATCTTATCAGAATTTTAAAACCTGTGGCGCCTCTCCTGGTCTTTGAAAAAACGAGTATATGATTCACAGCAATGACTTCTACAGCTCAATCACGCAGGATTATGTCTGGGAGGACGAGTGTTATTTAGATTAATAAAACACGGCAGGTTTGAATAAAATAGACTATGACAAATATGCAATGCGGTTTGAAGACATACTTTACACCGTAAACACTACACATACCTCTGAAAGTTTGATTCAAGTTAATTCAACATACTTGGATACGACAATCATTCCAACCAGGAAGCCCTTGTAGCTGTGTTGAGTTAGTGTTGCCAATTTCCCTGGTGTTATTGATTCGCACGCACGCCTACGGTTGAGGGGTTCTGGGTTAGATTCCTGAGTATGGGATATGTGGAAATTTACGTTAAATTACTTCGTGACAAACAAAAAAAGTGTAACTATCTGAGAAAACACCAAATGGCTGTATGCATTAAAACCTGTAATGAGTAAATTTTTTCAAATCATATGTGGTTTAAAATGTAGATTGATAAGTAATATTACCGGTGAGGCAATTATTTTTCCTTGTATGCAATATTGATTTCAAAAATTAGAAAATTGTGATGGAATGTTTTTCCTTGACGTAAAGGCAATTTACTCGTGGGCAATTGTTCGTAGGTACTATAATTTATTACTCGCTTTCGAATGCCACTCGTAATTCCGTGCTATGACACGACTACATTGCGTAAACCATTACAAATAACAACGTAAATGTTTTTGAAGGAGAAAAAAAACTGTCGTGAAACTATATCAATACGTAATAAAAATAAAGTATTCAAATTTTTAACATTGCTAGTGGATATTTAAAAAATAGTGGCTTATGTATTGGTTAACATAAATCTTGTTTTATTTGTCCTCTCCGTAACGGAAATGTTGCTCACAGCTACACATGTCCAGGAAGTGATGCTTAACGGAAACAGTAATTACCTGTGTTTCATATACCGGGTATTCACTAAAAAATCATGATAAACACCAGAGTGGGGTAGATAAGTACAAATTGATCATATTTCATTCAGGAATCAATAGTATAACGTCCATAGTTAACCAGCTAACGGCAGTGGCAATTTGCAGGGGCGGGTATGCAACCTCGTGTACGTGACATTGTAACCATCCTGTGCGCAGGTCTACGTGCCCGATAACACTGCTCAGTACCGCACGGTCGCAGTCTCGGAGGCGCTACGTGTCCACAGTTCCTGCGCTACGTGTTACTACTAGAATACTTGGAGGAAGTTCCTTTAGATGCTCGTGAGGCGATGTGGTTTCAGCAGGATGGGCCCCCCCGTCTCATTTCGCCATTGCGGTTCGCCGGCACCTCGACATGCATTTCCCGAACCGGTGGGTAGGTAAGTAGGGGAGGCCCCATGGCATGGCCACCACGCTCACCTGACAACCACACCACCTTATCTTAGCTGTGAGGCCACATCAAATCGATGGTGTACGCCACACTACTTTTGACATAAGGGATGAGCTCATTACGTCGGAAACCTTTGCACATGTGCATCGTAACATGCTTCAGCGCTGCACCGCCTGTGAGGCTGATGGTAGCGGACAGTTTGAACAGACGCTTTGAACAGAGACATAGAACAGACACTCTGTCCGCATGCCTTCAGCCCTAATGTGTAAATAAAGTATCATTTCATTGCACTGCCTGTAGCCTAGTTATTGTGATTGCCTACCCACCCCTGCACATTGCCACTGTCATTAGCGGGGCAACTATGAACGTTAGAATATTGGTCCCTTGATGAAATATGCTCCATTAGTACTTATCTACCCCACTCTTATGTTTATCATCATTTGTTCGTGAACATAAGCACTAATTCAAACCTTCCTAAATGTAGACTATGCACGCAGGGAACACGAATTGCTAGGAAATGTGCTTTGAGTTCTTCTTTTAGTGAGTTCAAGTCGATTAATGGTTAATTAAAAGTTAATTTTTTTCTGCCTAGAACAATACACGATAACTTTTTGGAAGGTCTAATCTAAGTTACTATTTACTAGTTCGAAAATGAGTTTCATATTTGTGGTCTTCTGCTCATCTGCAGGCGCACCGTTAGGATAATAGCTGCTGGTGTACAACAGGACACTTCCGTGCGTTGTTCGCATTGTATTTGGTAAAGCGNCGCACCGTTAGGATAATAGCTGCTGGTGTACAACAGGACACTTCCGTGCGTTGTTCGCATTGTATTTGGTAAAGCGGCTTTCATGCCAGGTCTTGTAGGGGACTGTACAATAGTAGTGCGGCCGTAAATATAGTGTGATATTGGCACTATTGTCTTCGACTGTGTGTATCATACTGCTGCACCTTCTAGGTTGCTCCAACATTGTCGGGGATCCAAACCAGCAATGTATTGCTACTAGGTTATGACTAACGGTGAAGATAGTTCATAGAAAATTAAATTTGTATTTATTATTACCTAGTTTCTCGCCACATGTAAAACTGCTACATTCAAAGTGATTTCTTTTAACGAATTACTTTTAATGGTCTCTTTTCTAAAAAATAATTTATCAAATCTTATCGCGAACAATGAAAGAGAATTATTATTGACATCGCGTAACTTGTTTTGTAATCTTGTTTTTAATACTGCTGTTTCGGTACGAAATAATAGTTGTGGCACTAATGCGCTTATGTATGTAAGTGGGTTAAAAATATATAAATTATTCTCTGTATTTTGTTGTTCACAGATAAACGAGAAAACCTTAAAAATGGGAAATTGTTCTGTTGTCAATGTGTTTATTGAGCATCGCTATCAAATTATTTTTTTGTGCCGACGTAAAGGTGAGAGGTGACCCACATCTCACAGTTGTGTATTTTGCCAACGTACTTCACGAAACTAAATTTCTGGCAAAACATGTTGTGGTTGATTCAAAATGTATCTGATTTAACGACTGTGCTGAAAGTCTAAATTAATTAAGCCCCACGGCAAACATTGTCTACGCAAGGGAAATATTTGGCCTTCATGGTTTGAAACATTTTCCGCGCGTAACTTTTGTCGGTGTATAATGTCCGCCGAAAGCTGCTTTTTTATTTTACTACTGCAGAAGTAGAGTTGCCTGTGTGCTGCATACCTCTGTAAATATTAACTGTGTAAAAGTAAAAATTCATTTGTGAAAATGTACACAAATGTTATTATTTTCTTCAACATTTTTTAGGCTTATTTTCCTAAATGATTTTTTTTTGTAATTTGTATTGCAGTATCACTCGCAACTTACACACTATGTCCAATACAGGATTTTTTTAGGTCCTAAATCATGTGCAATAAAAAATAGGTTACTATGCAATTGCACATATCTACCAGCTTGTAAATATCACTTGTGCACGTAAGAATAAGGACTGCAAAGAGTGCAGTTAAAGTGAAGACTAAATTACGGCTGAGATAAGTTTGTAGTGTGATTCTGGTAGTATGCTTTGTCGTATGCTAGTGACATATATGACATACGTGTGTGCGGTATGTTCTCTGCATGCGTATTGAGTGTGGCATGTTCGATGTTTGTGTATGTTGTATATTTGATGTTCGTTGTGGCATCCTACGAGTGTGGTACACATGAAGAACGAAGTTGATGAACTAAGCAAGTCAAAATTTGCAAGAGGAGTCACAATGGTGCACGTGTTTGTGTGCGCGTGTGATTGAAAAGAAAAAAGTGTGGCCCCGGAAACTGTACACAACTGGCAGATGGCGTATGAGACACNGTGTGCGCGTGTGATTGAAAAGAAAAAAGTGTGGCCCCGGAAACTGTACACAACTGGCAGATGGCGTATGAGACACCTCGCATCGCGTTATTTGTGAGTAATTAATAACTTTTATTTTTTCACCTGACATCAAACCCAGGTACCGAACATTAAAAAAAAAACAGACAACAGTAAATAATATTTGCTTCGGCGACCTGGGGGAAATCCAAAACGCCACGTCTTGATATTTCTAAAGCCATGATGCTACTCAGCGACTGTGGGGAGAAAAAGTTTTCTACTTGACCGTAAATAAAATGCGAAAACAGAATAACCTTTAAAGTTTTAGAAACTCGATTTAATTAAGTTTTTCCAGTGAAAGTAAGTATAAGGTAAATAAGCATGAACCTTTATTAATTTTTACACTGGTAAATATAACAAAAAAAAAATTTCGTCAGTTGGACGACTTTGACGTGTTAGTACAAATATTATTTTAATAAGTTTTACTGTATAGTTACATAAATGCCTGAGGGACGTATCTGAGATTGCTAGGGATGGAGGTCTTAAGAAAAAAAAAAAATTTAATTTTTTTTTATTCACAGAGCTATTATTTACAGCATTAATCTATCTAAAGCCACCATTTGTATTTTTATTTCACAATGAGCGCGATATTTAATGCTCATTTCAACTCTAATTAACGTCCTTCTTAATGTCTCTGTTTGGTTACAATTAATTAACTTATAATCGTCATTAACAAACGTCCAGTCTGTCCGTTGCCATCATTTGTAATGTCTTACACTCGTGCATCCAGTCCAATAGTACACTGAAGAGCCAAGAAAACTGGCACAGGCGTGCGTATGCAAATAACAGAGGCATGGAACCAATCAGAGTAACGCGATGCGGTCGGCAGCTAGATCGGTTACTGCTACTATGGCAGGCTATCAAGATTTAAGTGAGTTTGAACGTGTTGTTATAGCCGGCGCACGAGAGATGGGACGTAGCATCTCCGATGTAGCGATAACATTTGGATGTTCGCGTACGACCATTTCACGAGTGTACCGTGAATATCGGGAATCCGGTAAAACACCACATCTTCGACATCCCTGCGACCGAAAAAAGATCGTGAAATAACGGGACAAACGACGACTGACGAGAATCATTAAACGTGACAGACGTGCAACCCTTTCTCAAATTGGCACAGATTGGATTTGTGGACTGCCCTGCCTGCAGGATTCATGGTGTGAATTGCCTCCTGCATACCTTCAAACATTGGTCGAGTCCATGCCACGTCGTTTTGCGGCACTTCTGCGTGCTCGGGGGGCCGTACACGACATTAGGCAGGTGTACCAGTTTTTTTGGCTCTTCAGTGTACATCCCGCTAGTCGCACTCTTCGCTGCGCCGCGCCGATGCTCGCAGTCGCAGATTTGCCTCTCGCTGGTCGTCGCTGGTCTCGCAGCTCGTCGTCTATCGCTGAAACTCCAGCCATTC
>NQII01009590.1:5154-17603 GCA_002778355.1 Clitarchus hookeri | reverse complement strand
CCCCCCCTCTCTCACCCTCCCTGGACGGCTAAAACGTCGGGGAAGGTCACGCGAGTTTGAGCTCGTCTGCGCTACTGAACAGGCAGGGGTAATGAGGAAGTGGTGGCCGCTCATTAGGCTGGACAGGGCACACGAGACCAGGCTGGGTATACTCAGTGCGCCGTACAAAGGAGAACCTGGGTGTATACTCGGTGCGCCGTAACTAAGAGGAATCTGGGTATACTCGGTGCACCGTGCAGTCCGAGTGACGACGTCGACCAGCGACTCTTTTAAACTGTGATGCGCGGACCCCTGGGGGACCTAAGAGTCTGCAAGTGATTTACATTTTATTTATTTTACTTTATTATTGAAAAAATAATTAAAATGTCGTAATTAAAATGCAAATTTTTTACTTTTTTGTCATTAATGAAGCTTGTTTTTGCGAATTTTGTTGTAAGCTAAACTTAAGATTGCCACATTTTCTATAATGAAAAAAAATAGAAACTTAGTTTACATGGAAATATTTTCATAGCTTGTATTAAATAAACGGTTGGGAACCGGTAAAATGTAAATCATATAAAAGGGTTTCGGGAACGAACAATGCCGAATCTAACGCGAAGCTACCTTCGTCACTATAAGCAGAAAATTGTAGTTTCTGAGGCAGTTAGAACATCCACGGCACTTAGACCCATTACTTAAAACATAAAAAAGTATCATCAGACACCAGGAACTGTTAGTAACACTGTAAACTGAGAGTTACGTATATCACATTTCTAAAAAATAACGCACTTATACCCGAACCCTTCAAAAGAAGTCGAGTGGTATGAGCCATGAGCTCATGTTCAAATCTTGCTCCAAAAAAAAATATTTCAATTTTTTTTTTAATTTTTTTTATTCGCAGTTATACACCGCACAAGGAAAATTAAATACTTTTTGGTAATATATTTTTTTTTAACTGAAGTACAGAAAGACTAACTAGCAAACAAACGTAGAGTTTCTGTAAAATTCACGGAAATTCTGTTACTGAAGAAGCAGCCTGTACGTCATTTTACAGAGCGTTCTGGAGAATTTTTTTACTAGCACTTTTCCGTAAAAATACAATTTTTTTTTTACAGTTTAAGATCTTAACTTTTTCCGTTGGCGCTATCTTAAAAAATGGCAAACAAACGGGCAATATTAGTTGGTGTATGTAATTATCGCAATAGGCACAGTAAGTATACCAAGTTTTTTCGTTGCAGTGTTGTAATTTTTCAGTTGAAGGGTACACTGTAAAAATGCTTCCTTTGCAGCAACACATAATTTGTTGCCGCAAAGACAAAAAATGTTTGAATATGAACNATTTGTTGCCGCAAAGACAAAAATTGTTTGAATATGAACCACTGCAAAGTAGGCTTGCTGCAAACGTAATATTTGTTTATCTATACAGTAACGACTATGATAAACTTGCATCGTCGTTACAATGGTTCAACAGACGTATTTTTAGTAATATCGGTTACACTACAAGGAAAATTTGTGCTCTGAAAACCAACCGTGATTAGTAAATAAGGGAGAAGTAACAAATATTTTTAATTATTCTCACATAAAAAACAGCGATGACTCAGAGACTCGATCCGCACCCCTTGTGTTGCTAGTCTAACACTCTTCACCAGACGACCACTTAACCTTGTTACACACAGATTGCTTTTGATAGGTAGGTTATGTCAGTAATAACATGGACCAGAATATACTGTCGCAACTTGGGAGGAATTAAGGATTGTGATTTGGAGAATTACTGCACTTCAGAATGACATAAAACGGCTGCATGGTGACCAGTGACGTAGCCAGAATTATGTTGGGTTGGGGGAGGGGGGGGGGCAGAGTTTGTGGATGGGATAGGAGCTTTAGCTTACACTCTCGCCGTGATGATTTGTAGTAGTTTCAGAGCAAAATGCTTCAACAATTGTCTTAAATCTCTTTACTTTAACTTAAAATGCTCAGAGAAATCTACCAAAATCGTTAGTTATAAAAAAGCATTAAAATCTTGCACTGTGCCACTCTTGTAGTATTAGTTGAGATTATTTTATTTACTTGAACTTGGTTCAGGAGGAGGGGAAGCTGCCCCCCTGAAACCCCCAGGCTGCGTTCATAACAGGGACTGCACATCTTAGCTGCAGTTTCGCAACTACAGAATATATTGGTTTTTAATTTATGCTCTATCATTCCGTCTTGTATTTTTTATATCGTTTTGCATCAGTGTCGTCGTCTCTTGCATGGCCAATGGTTTAAATGCATGATGTTTAGTTGCAGGCAAAGGAACATGGCCTTTACAATTCGTGCAATGTATTCAAATTATCATAGCTGGCAAATAGTGTACTGTATTAGGAATGAGAGAGACAGTAAGAATGGCAGACCGTGAAACAAGACGAAATGATAGAGCATAAATAAAAAAACAAGATGGCGGGCGAAAACAATATGGCCGGCGGAAACAATATGGCCGATGGAAACAAGATTGCGGATTAAATATGGTGACGCCTTTGTGTCTCAGCCTCCAGCCCTTACTCTGGAAACCCCTTATTTATATATACTTGAATTTTACACTAAAACGATTAATCCTAGGAGATTAAAATAAGAGAGCCATTTTTGTTAATTAGGCACTACAGCTCAATGAACCAACATCAATAGTTTATAACTCGAACGGTAAGAATTTGTCTGCAATTAAAGGGTGGGAACCCCTGTTATGTTATTTTCATTACGGGGGAGATATTAATGAGAGCTTGCTCTTAGGTTGAAGATCCCGATCACATGAAATGGAGAATTCTAATTTAATTTTACTTCGTTTTCTATATTTTGCAAATATATAGTTTATTATCTCGATTTTCAAGGGCGAATATCTCCCTTAATATTTAGTTTAGGTATAAAGTGTCCTGTATATTTTCAATTTGATTTTTCATAAGGAATCACCTCACTAAGTTTGTCGGTAAAATTCCGCCCATTCTATATATAGTCTTGTCTTTGTTGCTCTTTATTTTCTCGTCTTGTTTTGTTTCGTCCGGTTTCGCAGAAATCTTAACCGAATTCCTTGTTAAATTGTTTACTTGCTTTCGTGTATATTTTTAACTCCATCCTCTGTTTTTTCCTTCNTCTTAACCGAATTCCTTGTTAAATTGTTTACTTGCTTTCGTGTATATTTTTAACTCCATCCTCTGTTTTTTCCTTCTAGACATAGATCTACAATGACGTGTGTTCAAAGTGACTTTTCCCCTCCATTGCAAGTATCATTCAAGGAACACAACGAACAAA
Source organism: Clitarchus hookeri (assembly GCA_002778355.1). Taxonomy (NCBI): domain Eukaryota; kingdom Metazoa; phylum Arthropoda; class Insecta; order Phasmatodea; family Phasmatidae; genus Clitarchus; species Clitarchus hookeri. The sequence goes on along the minus strand of NQII01009590.1, from coordinate 14,345 downwards.
ATGCTGAATGCATAAAATTATATGTAACTTTAACTGTAACACAATTATATTTAGGGANAACTTTAACTGTAACACAATTATATTTAGGGATTAATAGTTCAAGAGTTATGCCTGTACTACACCACTGAGTAAAGATATACACTAGAGTGGCCATGGGTAAGGAAAAGTCTGACAAGGTTTTTATGTTAGTACTTGGGATGATTCAGAGGAGCGCTAGTGTCTCCGACTGAGAGTTAGCAGGCAGCAGACTGCGCAGCTGTCAAAATACCTCGCCACCCGTGCGGTGTTGCTAGTTTCGCAGCCGTCAAAAGTAGGTCATCGCCGTGGCCTAGGCTCACCTACTGTTCGTTCACTTTATGACAAAGACGAGCCTGTCACACGCGAGTTATCAGCTTCCGTCGCAGCTGTGAATACCCAACTCATGATTTGCTAGTGGCGACCATGGCATGTGTTTCGTTTCCGTCGTAGAATTCTGTACTTGCTGACATTTGCAGCAGTATCAACCACTACTCTGCGAAAATGAATTATCAAAAATATATTAATGTCATTGTTTTTAATTCTAATTTACCAAAATACTATAGTTTAGGTGTTATTGAAAAAATACGAGTACTATTAGCATTTAAAATTACAAATTTGATATTAACCATGAATGATGTCATACATCATATTAGCGTTTTCATTCCGTTCCTATGTGAAAGAAAATTGACAGGAAATGATGGTTCACTAGTCGAGAAATATATGTTGGACGTACGAAGGTCTGCCATGTGACTCAGTGTTTACAGTTTGGGGTTCTGATCTACTACAAAGGTGACCGTTCGTACAAATAATCAATACGTTAAATTTGTCGATTCAAGTGTTATTTAGGCTGTGTCCTTAACCTAGCAATGCTTTTATGTGTATAAGCATACCCCATTCGGCTCGATACTTGGTACATTCCGACAGGGATACTTATTTGCATCCGTTACAGCAACTAGCCAGCTGATAAAATTCTGAACAAGCATTTTGACGGAAAACAAATACTGAATCTGTGCTGGAATGTAGGCGCATAGACTTAAAATTATCAACCCATTAGGAGATGTAGCTGAAAAGCGCATGACAATAAAAGTGTTGCTATTAATCAATAATATACATTTTTTCCAGAAAGGAATGAATAAGTATTTGACGCAGTAAATGCATTTATCAATAATGTATTATTAAGATGGATAAAAACTAGACGTAAATTTTATTTTAACACTTATAACGGTATGAATAAAAATTAATTTTCGAATTTTGATACAACTTTTACACTTATCCATGCCTTTCCTTGTAAAAAATTGGCAATATTCTCACTGTCTTGCATATTAACTATAAATTCATTGCCACGCCCGGTTGATAACTAATCACTAAGAAAACTGGTAATATCTTGTCTCTTCTAGATTATTAAAGGTTAAAGAGTATACAATGTTAAGAACTTTTCTGAGTGGCTTTCTTCGAATGTTAATCCTTCCACACCACTCTTTAGAAAAATAAATATTGGGAATAACAATTATAAACTACATATAAATCGCTTTCCAAAATAGTAGCCTATGGGCGCGAGGCGTACACACATTCGTTTCCCCGTGTACGTGCGTATGTCATTTCCCGAGGAATGTACAATATTTACGTACTTAGATGAATGCGAACGCTGTATTAGTGTGCATCTCATTAAGCAGAAAACCTTATGCATACTGCGGGAAAATATATTGATGATCACGTATAAGGCTCAACTCTAACTGATGTTTTTTCTAAAGCGACAATACAATTGTCGTTTCTGTAAGATCAACGTTTATAATAATGATGTGAATCAGTGGTTATAGTCTGAAAAGCTGGCAGCTATGTGTGTTTACAGTTACACGAGTGTAACACGGTACACCATTTTATATTCTACACTGAAACCTCGAACTCATAACAGTGCAAAAACGTTGACACTGAAGGTATTGTCAGTAATGTTAACACTAACGAACGCATTAAAACTAGACATAACAAAAAGTCGCAATATTCTACTTCAGATTACATTACATAATATAACTATTTCTACACTAAACGTCGGTTGAATGCAATGACTCGGTGCCAATCGCTGATAGTTAAGCTAAGTTTACAGTAAATAAAATTATGCATTAACAATTATACAGGAAGCTCTTATTTGTCATACGGGAATACGTCTTCTGTATTTGCAGTTTCAATATAGTTTTAATTCTTAATTCTAACCAATGTAATAAGGCACCCAGCCTGTTATGTTTACCTTCGTTCCTAACTTAACTTTGTATCTCACAACCATATGTAAGCAGATCATATTTCAAACCCGACATTTGCTATCAGAGAAGCTTATTTTTGTGAAGATATATAATCGTCATCATGTGCACACACACACACGTCGTTTTAATATTGTTTGTACTTAAATTACTGTAAATAACCGTTTCCCGCCAACAACAGTGTGCTGTGTTCTGATTGGTCGTCGCCTCACAGGTTTCACTTGAGATATAAAATATAAGTATTTCTTTCAGCGCCTAAGGAAATCGCAACGTAAACGACCTGGTAAGTTCCATCGGAAACCAATACATAAGGAAACACACATTCGTTTCTTCTGCACACGTCTTAACGCATAAGTTAACGCTTAAATTTTCTATTGTAAACCCAGATTTACTTCAGGCTTCGCAGCTTACGCTAAGTTATAGTGCGCAGGTGTGTTTAAACGCAGTCGATTCTAATAATTTCTCTGTTCATAGCGTACAGTTGTTACCAAAAAGAACAGAAATTATTTGCAAATGCCTTCACTGTTTAAAAATTATTTTATGTATTCTGGATTGTTTGTCATCTCCTAGCCTACAAATGGACAATGATAACAATTTACGAACAATATGTAATAATTTGAATTATTTGTGACAGTAGGGCATCCTCGTGTGTTAAATTTGTGGCATATTTACAAAATTATAATTTACTTTTCCTAAAAGTAGTTATGATCTCTGCGCCCCTTGTTTTGTTGAATGAATACATACTTTTTTTCGTAATTGACCACTAATTTTGTTTGCACGATTATGCTACACGAACGAAATATATTTTATAACATGTAAAATAATCTTCATATGTAAAATCATCTTCATAACGAGGATTGTTAATTCATACAGCAAATTTAGTTTTGATTCGTTCACCGTAGGCATTTTCTCTTATTTACTAGCATTCACATGGCACAGGACAGTGTTAATTTTAATATGGTGGCATGATACTAGCAGTATGTAGTGTATCATATTTTCAAAACAGTTTGTCTTCCAATATTTAAAAAAGGGTTTTATGATGTTTCCGGTGCCTAAGTTCTGCTAGAGGCGTGAGTCGTTTAAGCCGGCACTACACGATACCCAATTTCGCTACCTTATGTTATACTCATGAGCACAACAGAAGGCGTACAAGTTTCTATAGCAGGAGAGAAGAAAGGACGCATCAGTTCAAACCCTTACGTTACCTAAAGTGCTAATTGAAAATTGTAAATGGCAGGCAAAACAACTCGCAGGAGGCAGGGGAACAAATTCAACCAAATTTTATACATAAGCGCTTTGTGGTTCATCCAAAAGTACGAAAAATGTTTCTTTCCTCTGAAGACGGCATTTATTTAGATTTCTAAGCACGAGTACTAATAATGTATCGTACATGATATGAGTAACAGCACTGCTTATGTATGGAAAATAAGGTACTCTATTCACATGTATGTACGACGGACATTTACGTTACTCATTAACACATTAGCAAATTATTTCAGTAGGGGTGTAGCCAGGAATTTACTTTGGGTGGGTGTTTCATATTTTTTTATGAACATATACGAATGCTGTAATATTACAAATTAATAGTTTAGATATTATTTATAATCAATGGGCTAATATACATAAATGGAACCATAAAATGCTATAAACATATTTCATGTTTAAGGGGGATCACACATTTGTTATAGTAAAATAAAATAACAGTTGTCATTTTACTTTCAAATTTATTTTTGAATATTTTATTTTAATTTTGGTGGGGTGGATAAGTCCCGATATCACACCCTTCCCCTGTTCACCGGCTACGCCCCTGCATTTACATATGTATTTTTAATGAGCATAATAATAAATATTGTGCTTTCCGTAATTTAACCACCTTTTACGGTTAAAAGGCCAAATGAAGGTAAAACTATCACAGTATTAAACTTAAGGCTTTTATGTGTGCCAGTTAACATTACTCATGTTACACAGCTCAAATGATCTACTTTAGAAACCAATCGATTTGATTAGCCAACAACCACAGCTAGTCGATTGTACTGTTCTGTTACTAACGTATTATTGCTTTTAGACAAAGGGATTCTGGAAATAAACGTTTTCAAACAATAACATCAGTTATTAACAGCAATAATGTAACACACGGAAAATTTCGTTTTACTACAGAGGTTTGATCTCTGAAGCTTAAAATCTATGTGGCGCAGACCCACGCACCAACCCACTGATATACACACACACACACACACACACTATTGTACAACCGTGTGATAACTCGTATACATTACATAAATCCACAGTTATCGCGTATTTTATAAAGTTGTGTTTATTGTGTTATTATGACCGGGTGAGTAATTTTCAACGTTTCTTGTTACTTAAGGGTGAATTAAATTTCATTTATTACATACATACGTTTTACAGAACTTGTAATCTTTTCGTAAACGGACATATGCGGCTTGAGGCAGTAACTCGGTTGTCCGCCATATTGTCTGTCCCAGCTTCGTGGGTATAGCAGACATTCAGAACACGTTCTACTGTTGTGCAGTTTGGTCTCGGAGTCACATAGATGGAGTATGAGAGAGAGAGAGAGGATGGATGTAACAGTGGCAACGCTGCCGACTTCCCCACGCGGCAGCCACGATAATGGACAAGTGCTACGTGGTGTTCATACCAAGAACTACAGATTCTTACCTGCTGGAGTGGTCAGAAACGTTAATCTGGGGAAGGCCACTGTAGGTATATCTTTACTCGATGGCAATACGTTCCTTATAGTTCGAGCACTGTCCTTTCTGTCTGTCAGTCCTTGAAGCGAGCTCTGATGTTATTGATACAGCACTGCGAGACTGCTCCTGCGCCAAACGCACAATATTTCGTCGCTCCCAGCATGAGAGCACTTTCGGACGACCAGATCTGGGTATGTTTTCTGTTTTCCTCGTTTGTTTGTATCTATTAATTATTGAACTTACCATAGTAAAGTAATATTTACGGTTTTATTTTTTCCAATTTCGCGATAGATGTTGCCTAATTGTTTATGCAGTAATAAATACTACCTTGTCACGTTGCTACACGGAAAGTTCCTTCTGCTTTCGCCCCACACTAACTGAACTACCACACACTGCAGCTTGATGATGACCCGAGGAGTGGACAGCTCGTCGTGCAGGCAAAGCAACCTGACCTTGTGCGTAAAGCGATTTAACAAATCACAAAGACAGTACTTTATCATGCCGTACATTTTACATTATAGCAACCATTCTCTTAATTCAAGATGTTTATACGTTGTCTGCCTTTATTACGTTTATAGATAACACCTCGAGTGTTCTTCCGTAGTGCAACACCACATCACCTTCGTTGGGTGTACAAATACTTTTTGTGCCTGCTGTAGACGTAGAAAAGAGTATTTTACGTTCGTGAATTTGGATAAAGGAAGGAAACTCTTGGTGAAGGTGGAGTTTCGCTGCGAGTTTTGGCCGCCCCGCTGGTGGTGCGGGCTAAGAGTCATGGCGCCCGAGAGCGGCCTGCGCCGACGTCTGCTAAAGGGAAGCTCTTTTAACTGGACAGGAGCCTCGCGCGCTGAACAGAGTAATTGCCCGGCGGAACGGCAATGTGAATAAACAACGCTCCTACCCTCGTCTTCCCTCATCACCCCTTTTTACCCTCGGCACTCAGAAGGCGAGGGAGGGAGGGAGGCAGCGCCGTACGTGAGCAGCATTTGAAGGCGCCGGCAGGCGGTGGTCCATTTAGCTCGTCGGCTCGTTGCGCATGCGAGGACTGCGGCGCGAACTAGAACTAGGGAAGACTACTTGGTTAAAAGCTTTTAGTGTTTCCGCAGACAAGGCAGAGGCCAGGAATTCCACGATCGTTACGAATATTAGGGTACATACAACATGCATACATACATACATACATACATGCATAAATACAATATAGGTACGTGCATACAATATACGTACGTGCATACAATATACGTACGTGCATACTATATACGTACGTGCATACGATGTACGTACGNTGCATACAATATACGTACGTGCATACAATATACGTACGTGCATACTATATACGTACGTGCATACGATGTACGTACGTGCATACGATATACGTACGTGCATACGATGTACGTACGATATACGCACCTGCGTACGATATACGCACCTGCGTACATACAATACCGCAAGGTAGGATTATTTTCCACGGAATTTTAATGAATTACTTTAAAATATACATAAATTTTCTTGTATTATAGCTATATACATTATATTTTATTTACAGCTGTGTAAATGTCTATGATGTAACATACTCAAGTTCAAGATTTATTGAGACAAAAACTTGTTCGTAAAAAAACAACAAAAACTGGTGCGAAGTATCCTCATAAGGAGAGGATACTTTGCACAACTTTATAAATTACATGGTAAACAACAAAGGAATAAAAACTGGCGCAAATTTATCACTTTCACATGTTACATTACATCATAGTAAATACCCAGCTTTGCTGAAACACTACTGGTGCTTATATTAAAACAGAACATTTACTTTACTTGTTGCTACAAGAATAAAAAGTGTAGTTTTGAGTTCAACCTTCATAATGATAATTATTATTATTAGTTATAAAAATAATCGTAAGTTACCTAACTCACAAGGTTAAGAAACATCAAAACTGTAAATAAATGTACGTAGTTGCAACAAATAAAAATAAAATAAAAGTAAAAACACGCTGTTTTTGAAACGCTACTCAGTCACAATATGCGTAGGCCTATCCACAAAAATGCAATGCACAAAAAATATTACAACGATCAAAGATGTTCCAGCTCAGGAACTAAGAAATAAACACGATTATGATTGGCTTTGGGGGATTAATGGATCTCAAGACATACTCCCAACTGTACACCCAAGTGTCAACAGGTTTAGACCACTTCCAAGACTTTGCAGATCTTTGCGTTGAAGATATAACAACTGAATCTGAACTACAACTCTCTATTTTGCCAGGAAAAATTTCATCTAACTTGAAAATGACGAACACGCCCTTCTCTCTATTGATAGGTTGCCACTTTTGTCCAATGCCACACCACATTTCGTCCTCACTTTATTCTATGCAACACGAATCGTTAAACTCAATACTCTCACGTTCTGATTAGGATTCTGAAGAGGATACAATAACGCAACTTTTCTTTCTCTGCCTATTTTTTCCCTTTTAATGTTTTTTTCTTGGCATTCTCATTTGAAGGGCCTGATACAGTAAGACCTCCTGCCTTACTGATTTCATGAGCAATACTTAGCACACATTATTTATATAAGATATCATTGCGGTTACTTTGCACCACTTCCATGTCAGCGCAAGGTATCCCCATTGTAACCTACATGTTGCTATGCATTTGTTTTATCTCTGAATGTACATTTTTGGGTGCACTAATATAATTCTTGCAATGTAACGAAATAAGGAAGTAAATAGCGTACACCTTACCTGTTAATCACTTGCGGAAATTTAAGATGCATATTAAAGTTAAAACATCAAAATATCGCACATTTTTAGACCAAATGTTCACAAGCGCATCACTCAACGACCAGACTGCGAGACAGTCCAACAGGCTTCCAATGAAGCATTGGCATGTTACCTGTTGATCACACCTGCATCTACAAATAGGTATGTCATATTTCACTAAATAGAGGTCAGCATAGGTCATTTGGCAAGTGGTGCAAAGTATCACGTACGGACATACATACAATATACGTACGTAGATGCATTATGTTATTTAAAATTCGTAAGGTGTAGTTGAATTCGACTTATAAATTCATTGGAGTTTCAGCATTGCCGAGGCAACGAGAAAAGAAACAAACAAATGAATAATGCAAAATAAAAATGCAATATATACTCAAAACTGGACAAATAATTTCACAAAAATTCGTGCTAAACGAACACGCAAAAAATTGTAATAATATAAAAAAACGGAACAAAAATTAATGGGAAAAAAATTTACAAAAGACAATGAAATTATGATAACANGGAAAAAAATTACAAAAGACAATGAAATTATGATAACAATAACCCTCAACAACCGACAACAAAATAACCGCTTCTATCTGAATATGAACAACTCAATTGCAAATTTATAAAATAAAATATTCCAGTACCGAGAATATTAAAATAAACGGAAAAGTAACAAAACATAAGTTTTTTTGTGTGTTTGTTCATATTTGCGGTTTTTGCACTTGCGTCTTCTTTGTGTGTGGCGTAACTGGATCTTGTTTCTTAATCATTAATTATTTCACTTTTTGATATTTTTAAAATTTTTGTATTGGCATTATTTCCGAATGGTGGGTGTATATCTATCTCCATTATAGAAAGATAATTTAATTTCATTCCTGTTCTAAGAGTTATTTTTTTCTCGTGTGAATGGCTGCATTTCGAAGAAGCAATATCAGACAGCAGTTTTTCACGTCGTCAACAGTGCGTAAAAGTAAATGGGAAGTTTTTAATTTCATCTGAGTACAGATCATCACCAGTTTTAACCCGAATTCTATGCACAGCAATTTGCATCTTTGAAATATCAGATTGGAGATTAATCATAAAGAGTAGAGACCTAGCCATTGGTATGGCTCAAAGCCTTGCAGTTTAAAGACCCCCCTGCAATGAATAAAGGGTGTGGCCAGTTTAATGTTGCAGCTACCTTTTCCATTGACGTAAGTTTCCCGTTGGTGTCACGGGGAAGGTTAGTAATGATATGTTTTCAGTCGTGATGATGCCTTAGATTATAGACAGGCCTCTGAACCCCGATGCCGTAACTCATAACAACTGTCACCACAGCGGGTCAAATGCTTGATGGGATGTTAAAAATAATTACGTATACAGTTGGCCAAGCTCAGACATACGGCATAATGAATGATTTGATTTATTCTTGACAGCGCAAGGTTACATCACAGAGACCAGCATTCTGCAAT
>NQII01009589.1:42491-73771 GCA_002778355.1 Clitarchus hookeri | reverse complement strand
TCTGATACCCACTTGTATCGAGTACTGTAAACGAGTACACTGCCGAAGTATTAGATACATTTAGTATCAGTTTAACATTCGCCACCAGTACGCCGCGTCTGCTGTCCCATGTAATTCTGATACAATAATAATTTTAAATTGTATTTAAAATGTGCGGTTAAGATTAAAACCCAATTTCTTGATTTAGATTTGGAGAGTGCATATTTAAGTGATTTAATTTTAAAAAAAGGGGAGGGGTTAATTTATAACTTAGTTTTCGTTTACACAATTTACATATAACAAGTTCATTATCNAACTTAGTTTTCGTTTACACAATTTACATATAACAAGTTCATTATCCTCTCTGAAACATTTTCACACAGATGAAGTCTTTTATTATGATCTTGTTCTTATCCGTACTTTATTTCATTGTAAAATATAACGCCTGCTACTCGACAAACTGGCGAAGCAGCGACGCACTCGGGTAGCTCGGCAATTCCTGTGTCTGATACAGAAATATAGGTCTCTATCTGTATCAGTTTGGAAAAGGCGCAGAAGATAACTGTGACAACCCATCTCTGCTTACATTGTCGAGCTGATCTCATCTTCTCGTTGGCTGCATCCACGGTCAGATCGGAGTCCCTTGTTCGACATGGCCAAACGGAATAATCCGCCAAGAGTGCTACATGTTTGCTATTGGTGCAGAGTCCTGCAGGGCGTGTCGGATGAGTGGAGTTCCAATGAAACCCATCAAGCTTAAATATACTTTTATGACATCTAGTATGTCGCAAAATTATAACGCGGAACCATAAGGTTTCTACAGATAATTCGTGTTATTTTTAGCTAGGAGCTCTTTTAGTACACAGAGGCGGTTAACAGTTTGAAAATGAATAGATGCTGCTATTATTGAGTGGGCGTACTGCAATTATTTTTTTTTATCACGATTGTATAAATAAAAATCCCATTGACTGCACACAAGTTGGGACACGTTGAATGTCGTATTTAATGTGTGATTGTTGTGAAAGTAATCATCACGTGTTTATTTCTTAATATTTATTTCGTAATATGAAGTACTTCTCTGGTTTTATTTTGCTGAGGGGCTTTATTTTACATTGTGCAACACACTCTCGCCGTTTCTTTGTTCAGCTGTGTGTATCTTACAGCCGGCAGTTTGTTTCCTCTCCTGATTTAGGAAAACCGTCACGTGCCAACCTTCCCGCCCGTCCAGTGCTGCCAATATCCGAGGGAGAACATCTGTTAGGACAAGCACGAATGACCTGGATGCGCAGACGTGCAGGGAAATTTTCTGGTTGCACGTAGTGCTTGCCTCTCCCGCGAAAACTTTTCCGAGGCCCTTTTTTTTTTCGTCTAGGTCGTAAGGCGTGCCCCCACGGCTTGGGGGAGGTCGTGGATTCCCATCGCCAAGTATTTCATATCCTGGATGAAGTCTGGTGGGTTTGCTTCATCCGCAGGGAACAGGAGTGTTTCTTCCAATGCCACTGATAAAACGAAGGAGGGATGCTGCCAAGGGTTTTGCCGGCTCTCATCGGTAATACACATTGAAATGCTAGAAATATTTATCGCGTGAAGCGACATCATGGATGTANGTTTTGCCGGCTCTCATCGGTAATACACATTGAAATGCTAGAAATATTTATCGCGTGAAGCGACATCATGGATGTAAACCGCAAAGGAATCCACATAGCCTACTGCTGTAGTCTACCAAATCTTCAGACTGTGGAGAAAATGGTCTCTGTTTTGCTTGCTCGTATACAGTTCTCCCTTCATTCCTTAGTCGAAGATTAGGAAGTTTATTTCGAAGGGTAAACGAGAAGATTCAGTAGATGAAAATATGTATGTCGAGAATATAAATCATCGTTTGAGAAGTACGTAATTTGAAATTTTCAGAAACTGTTTGGATTATCCTAATTGAGCCCATCGGTTATGTTTGTGCTGCATGCGATATCTACTTTTGGAAGCTGTGCTAAAGATGCTTATACAAAAACAATGTACTGCACAACATTATATTCCTACATGTCAGCAGAATCTCAACGTAGTTTCAAGAAATAGTGTTAAGTATTTTCTCCCTCCCCAAATTCCTTCTGGGTTAGGATAGGCTGTAACTATGTCTTCCATTTAAAATTTCGTAAATACATTNTTCTCCCTCCCCAAATTCCTTCTGGGTTAGGATAGGCTGTAACTATGTCTTCCATTTAAAATTTCGTAAATACATTACCAAGATTTTATTATTAGAACCTTGAAAATTCTCGTTAGCCTGAAAAATCCATTTATAGGANTTCGTAAATACATTACCAAGATTTTATTATTAGAACCTTGAAAATTCTCGTTAGCCTGAAAAATCCATTTATAGGAGCTTGAAAATAGTTGACACAACTTCGTCGTTTGATAATAAAAATACATTTCACTTAAATATAATGTAAATTATCTTCATTTATAAAGATGATTTAGTATTTTCATGATAACATGAAAATTAAATTTCTCTCATACTTTTCACTTATTGGAGGAAAATGTGTTAACTTTAATGCGTATTAAAATATGGAGTACGCATGTGGTAAACAAATGACGATAGCCAGTTCTGGTAGGTAGGACCTACGTTGTTTGCCAGTTTCGGCTCACAAAAAGCCGTTATTGTGTCAAGAAAGACGCAGTTTCGTCGAGTGGCCATTTCGGTTGACGACCGAAAAAACCACGATTTTGTCCTAAAATATGATGGCAGGAATGGCGACCCTGCCGACGTAACACTGCGGCTGTTGTTTAATGCATGTCCCCCGTTGCTCGCAGGAATGTCTGCCATGTGATATATTTTATTCTCTGCTGGAGATAGAAGTGTGGCCTCGAGGAAATAACCTGCGACAAAGGTAGTTTGCCGTCTCGTTATTATTTTGTACTCTTGATAAACGGCAGCTGGATGTTATCGTTCCAGGAGAAGGATGGGCAGAATTTCCGTTTGCTTTTAAGCGTGAAGAGTGGTTCCGTCGGTTTTATATTCCGCTCTCATATTCATCTTTTACCCAGTACGGCGCATTAATATTTCTTCTACTCTATTTGAGCCGAGCAAATGAAAATAAGCTCTAATTATATTGAATATCAGGTCAGTGACGTGGATGTCAATCTCGAGCTGTGATTTTGTAAGATTAAATTTTCTGCGTAGGCCAGCCATCTTTTCCTTCTGTTTCATTTCATAAAACAAGATATTCTTACACGTTAGAATTTTAGAATCCTGGCCAGTCATGTACAAATCTTCATCGACCATGCGCTGGAGTTCACGAGTAGTTTGTTGGTTCCGAAACATACGGCCGTATTCGTTTCTCCTGTACCCTATAACGGAAACTATTCACATTTATAGACTTCTGTTTTTTTTTTCATATTTATCACTCTTTTGGTGGGAGTTTAATCAAAGGATGGCCAATGTACTTAACCCTAACTTCTTCAGCTATCAATAAAAGGCACGCGCTCATGAACTGCCCGGGATTCGGAGGTTTGGACTGAAAGCACCTTAGCGATCTCCGCCAGGATGTTACCTCTCAGTAGAAATTTGACAANGGTTTGGACTGAAAGCACCTTAGCGATCTCCGCCAGGATGTTACCTCTCAGTAGAAATTTGACAACATTATTTACAAATCTTGGTTAAAATTAGGTTGATCCGTTACGCCTTCCAAAGTTATTTTGTTTGTTGCCGTTCGAAATTAGGTATAATTATTATATATTTTTTCGGTTGGTTTGATGAGGAAATAAAATACAGGCTCTAAATACCGTGCCTGTTGTAATGTTTGAGTCGTTACCAAGGAAATATGACTGGTGTATTTCAACTATATTCGCTCAACAGGGAGAAAATTCATCACCGCTGTGGATGCGCGTACGGAAATAGGCCACTGTGACGAACTGCACATTAGTGAGTTGGTAATACTGAAAGACTTTACGTGGGAGGCTTTTGATGAACGGCATTGTTTTGTAAACCTACACGTGGGCTATCGAGTTTCGGTACATCAGAGTATAAGAGGTAAACGGATTATTTTGGAGGTGACTAAGGTTTCTGCAAACGCACATGATAATGTAATCGTTGAATGTTCGCATGTTTAGACATCGTTGAAGTGTTTTGAACATATAGGCCGGTTGTAGCCAAGTTGGGTTCACACTTTCCGCATCGCTCTTTCGTTCTGTGCGTTTCAGATTTAGTGACAAAATTTTCCAGCGTGCCGTTGTTCCTCATCACTTCTGAACATGATGAAGTTAGTTACGCCCACGTCTCGAAAACCACGTCGTAAAATTTATTATGCTTAAAAAATTTCGTCGTGCTTTAAGTTTCAGAAAACATTAGGAAAAACCTGCATTTTGTAGCAACGCTAAATTATGGCCGCCAAAATTCTTGATTATTTTTTTTGTTTAGAAATATAGTGTAACTTTGTTTAGAATTTTCAGTGTAAAATAAATTAGAAGTCAAAAGATTCTTTAACTGAAATCAATTAATTTTTTNTAACTTTGTTTAGAATTTTCAGTGTAAAATAAATTAGAAGTCAAAAGATTCTTTAACTGAAATCAATTAATTTTTTTGAGAAATTTATTACTTTTCATTTGCTGCGTGTTTTTTTAAAGTGACAGTTAATTTGTAACGGTTTCACCTTAAAGGTCCGAAGGACTTCCACGGCATATAACTTGAATAGTTTGAGAATATTGCCCACTCACGTGTTTAGTCTGGAGTTGAACCCGCAACTCCCCGTTGAAAAGCCGGTACCGACACTACCGAAGAACATTCTACTGTGACGTATGACTAGTAAGAAGTAATTATGCCAGTTTGAAATTTTATTCCACGTGTACTGTGCGTGGTTTACGCGTGACTGTGTATACATACATAAATATAAACAAAACCCATACGGATAAATTTATTTAATTACATTGCGTTTCGTTTCCTGTTGATTGTCAAAATAAAATCTGCTTTGACGTCACATTCAGTTCCCAACTAAATAAACCCAGCGATCATGTACAGTAAACACGTTGTAATTAACACTCAGAAAATTGCGATGCACTTTCCTGGGATAATATCCTCCGTTGCGGTATTGTCTTCGTGGCATGTTGGACGTTGCTCTAAGAATGTTCACTCTCAAATCACAAAACGTTTTCTGCAACTTTTCCAGGAAAGTTTATCGTAATATCCTAAGTGTTAATTGCGATGTATATACTGAAGATGACACGTGGTGTCATAAAGTAGTTAGTGTAGAAGAGAGTTATAATCTTTTTAGGTATTTTTTTTCTTTATTTGGTCTGCAAGGTATAACTGCTAAAGACTGGAAGTGGACTTTTGGACTTGTGTTCTTAGTTGCAGACCGTCTGAATCAGTTTTCACCACTACGAACATTGGTCACGAGAAGGAGAACAGATTCGGATCCCGCATTTACCAGGAAAATAAAACCAGTTGCAGTTCGTGAATAATATGTCGCAAATAAAACATCTGAACCGCTACGAGTAGGAATACAACCGCATTGTACCGTGCGCAATATATAAACGCGCTTAAAATAATATATGTACGCTATAACTCTTAAAGAGATTTCCCTCTCATCTGACCTGAAATTGTATGTAGAGTTATATAGAGCAGTTAAGCTAAGTGACTTATAACGGAAGAGTTGTTCTTTTGTGTACTACCTGTGTAATAAATTTTTGATGTGACCCTAGAGGANCTAAGTGACTTATAACGGAAGAGTTGTTCTTTTGTGTACTACCTGTGTAATAAATTTTTGATGTGACCCTAGAGGAATTTTGCGCGTGTCACATAAAACCGATTGACAAAAGGGAGTACGGGTCTTTCACCAAGGTAAGGTACTCCAGTAATGGAAGCCAGTCAACAGATAGCTCAGGGAAATCGAGTTCGTTCGAAAGAAAAATAGAGGATGGAAGGAAGATGCGAAGGGAAGAAGGGAGGGGCTGACATTGGTTACAAGAAAATGGGGAACGCTTTCACAAGTAAGGTTTTACGATGCGAACGCAAATACATTTTCGTTGCGTGAGATTCTTGGCGAAACACAAACATGGCATTTATTTTTGTTTGAGGTGGATTTGTTCTATACCTTTGGAAAACTGAGTATACGGTATTTTCCAGAAGCTTTATCTGGGACATTGGATCTTTTAGTACTACATCTTACATTTGTCCAAGAGGCCTGTAGGTAATCGTGTTTTGAGGGTTTTATTTATACTTGCGGTTTACCAGTCGGCATATAGAATGTTGGAAATTTGAAACAATTTTTAATTTCTGCTTCAGTAAAATGCACACAATCTGGAACCGTATGTTTCTTCTATATATGGTACATATGGTATAAGAAGGCCACTTTCTGACAGTCAGTGAGTGGCAACTNGGAACCGTATGTTTCTTCTATATATGGTACATATGGTATAAGAAGGCCACTTTCTGACAGTCAGTGAGTGGCAACTCAACGTTTACGAAACAAACAAAGTGCCATTTACAAAATCCTGTATCAGCTGATGCACGAACGAACAAAAGTTAAAATTACGTTGGCTATTCTGAGTGCACTGCCAATGCACATCACAAAAGCAGAAAATACGCGTGTAAGAAAGAGTTCTTACATTTATTAATGCATTTTATTTTGCAAGAACACAAAACAATGGTTGTTAGTGTTAAAAACTAAACTTCGTGATAATGTAGTTATGTATAGGTGTTCAAAATGAAATGTACAATAGAACGATACGACGCGGAAAAGTTTTCTGAAGTTGTGCTAACTTCAGAAAGTTTTTTCACGTCGTATCATCCCTCTCCAACCTCGCTTTCAACACGTCCTTGATATTAATTCGAAAAGCATATAGAAATATTGCATAATATTGTTGAATTATTTTTCTATTAATTTGACGAAACGACACGAATTTGAAATATATTTCCAGCCCGTAATCTAAGAACAATCAACTTAAAATAATACGCTATCTGTTATCCAAAAACAGCGGCTCAAACTTCGCCGTGACGCGCTGTGCGCGCGATCTCTCGGATATTATGCGAGGTATTACCAGCCAGAAATGAACCTCTTTTTTGCGCGATATATAACGAATTTACAAACAAATGCCAATAGTTATATTTTTCCACGAGCTCTGCATAATTTTTAAAGTAACATATATTTCATGTAAAATGATTTGGAGTAAAAGTCATTTATATTCGGCCGGTAATCGTTCGTCTACGTAAATTATACGCCATATTGTTCTCATGAAACCCATCTCCTTGTTTGTAGAAATTGAGACGCGTGAATAGTTTTTAAGCAATTCTAATGCTATTCCACGTCACATATTTCCAACTCGAATATATTAGCTATAACGCCCAAAGTGTGATAATAGATACAACAGACCGTCTCGCAAATGTTAACCCAAATTCACTATCTCGGACAAATTAAAAAAGAGTTAGCAAATATTTAATTATTTGCAACATTTTATATTTTTACTTGTATAACCTACTTATTTTTTTAGACAGATGTCAGTCTTAAAGTATCTTAAAATTTGTTTAGCATAACAGTACAATGGCAAGTGGATTAGCTGACAGCGTGTTGATAAAAAATACAGCCCCGACTTGACGGACCAGCTGATGGCGGAAGGATACATAGTCACATGTAGTCAGACGTAAACAGTGGCGCTACTTTCGCAGACCTGTCAGAAAACGGCCTTCTTATACAGTATGGACTATATCTGAAAGCCACGTTTGTTGTGGTATTGAAGTGGCAATGCCTTTGTCTCTTGTTCGTAATTTTAGTCACTAGCATGCTCTTTCATTCCATACTAAAACCTGAAATGGTATGACGCGTTTTAACAAATAAATGAATCACTTCATTAAGCCATCTCCGTGGAAAAAAAAGAAGTCAAGAATAAGTCAACATGTTAATAACAGTAGAAAAACACGTAAACAGCAGTAGCAAAGTATTCTGAACGTTTGTGCCAGTACCTGGCATAATCATGAGTTGTAATAATATCTCATATAGCGATAGTTGCTTAACACATGTTATGTACTTTGTTGTTCTTAATTTCAAGCCATGTAACAATTTTTACAACCGTAATTAGTTGCTGCCTTCTGTGAATACGTAATAATATTGATCCAAAACGGTGCTGCATACCCAAAAAACGTTGATTTCAGTTACTGAAAAATCATAACGGCATAGGGTCGCTACTCAATATCCGTAACACATTTCCACATGTAGGTCGCATCGAGTTCTAATTCGGCTTGTGGACTGAGCTCAGTATAAATGTTGGATTATAAAATTGTTAGAATTTAGTCAACTTATTCTCAAATTGTCGATTTTTCCTTCCTATGTAAGTAGCAGACAGATTTTTTTTGTGAACCTATCCTAAATTGGATCAATCTTATCGTCCGATTGGTATGTATGTAATTAAGTATGAAAAACAGATTCCACTATGGTACACCTTTTTTTGTTGTTTTATGGGGGTTTTCTAGGCGCCATATTCTTCATTAAACTTAATATACAGTATACTGTTCCTACTTACCCTGTTTACAACAAATATTGTATATTTAAGTGATAACATCCGGAGCATACCAAAAATATGAGTTAGGAGAATTCACTACTTTTACCATTGAGCATAAGTAATAAACTACGGTAGCTCATTGAAAGTAATTTTTTGGTAGAATAGCCCACTATTGGCCCAACGGTTAGAGCACTATGGTTCCAATTTTGGGATCACCAGTTCGATTCCTGGTCGCTATGAGTTCGAGAAAAATGTCGCAGGAAATTTTTATGCGGAAGTTTACGCGAAATCTCAAGTNCGATTCCTGGTCGCTATGAGTTCGAGAAAAATGTCGCAGGAAATTTTTATGCGGAAGTTTACGCGAAATCTCAAGTGAGATGGACGCCACTCTTTCCTTCTGCCTCTCTCATATTCCGCCTCCACACTTCATCTCGTCTCATCTTGTGCTTTCTTCAAGCTTTCTACGAACGATAAGTCTGTCCCTCGGGCGAAACCTAATTAGCGACACCCTCTTCCATCCAGAACTTGTCTCCGAGGTGAACTGAGCATAAAACGGTATTAAGTTGCAGGTTTAGCCCAGTTTCACGAAGTAAACCGTTTAAAATTTCAAATATCATGTTATTTCAAACGTTTATCTTGCGAGGCACTGATGGTTGGCGTTCCTAGTTTCGTCACGGAACACACGAGAACGCGTAGGTGAAACAGCCGTTTATACCGAGAACTTCAGCCGCACTCGCCAACAAAATGGCGGCACTGACCGGTAACATGTCAGAACGCCGGNCGCGTAGGTGAAACAGCCGTTTATACCGAGAACTTCAGCCGCACTCGCCAACAAAATGGCGGCACTGACCGGTAACATGTCAGAACGCCGGTCGCCAATCAGCACCTGCTGGTAACTTACCCGCCAGTCGGTAGCCCAGCCAATAGGGAACGTTTCGCAATATGCAGTAGCCAATCAGGCACAAGGACCATTCCCGGAGCCTCGCGCAGCCAAACAGAGAATGGGTACTCCCACGTCAAAGGAACAGCCTGGTCATTACATCCCTGTGCGTATCTTCTCTGTGGTTGCGCCTTGGCTTACGGAAGTGCTGGCTAGTACTAGTAAAGTATGTTCACAGTTAACCAAGCTCTTTTTAAATCACCCTTTGAAAATTTCACTGCCCCCTACCTGCATGTATTTTAACGGGCACNACAGTTAACCAAGCTCTTTTTAAATCACCCTTTGAAAATTTCACTGCCCCCTACCTGCATGTATTTTAACGGGCACACAGACTGACATGCACCCAGTAAAGTTGGTTATAACAGGAGGAAATTAGTTCCATGTCCTAAAACGTTGAATTAAAAGTATTAGGTAAACGTTTGTTTACACTAAAATTATTACTTCCGTTTGCATTTTCTTTAATGCATATAAGCGTAAGAATAAGAAAATTTGTAAAAATTTATTGCGTAATAATTTTATAGTTTTACTTGACCGATGCATGGATAAAGCGATCATGTCCNACAGTTAACCAAGCTCTTTTTAAATCACCCTTTGAAAATTTCACTGCCCCCTACCTGCATGTATTTTAACGGGCACTCAGACTGACATGCACCCAGTAAAGTTGGTTATAACAGAAGGAAATTAGTTCCATGTCTTAACGTTGAATTAAAAGTATTAGGTAAACGTTTGTTTACACTAAAATTATTACTTCCGTTTGCATTTTCTTTAATGCATATAAGCGTAAGAATAAGAAAAATTTGTAAAAATTTATTGCGTAATAATTTTATAGTTTTACTTGACCGATGCATGGATAAAGCGATCATGTCCNAAAAATTTGTAAAAATTTATTGCGTAATAATTTTATAGTTTTACTTGACCGATGCATGGATAAAGCGATCATGTCCATGGCAATGCTAACTGCACATGTGCTGGAAGAATTCGCAATGTGCGTACAAGTAGATCTTATGCAGGGTTTTCAAAAGTGCTCAAGTTTACCGTGAGCAACCTATATTGGTAAGGCCTTGCATGTTGCCGCGGAACAGAATGGTGGAACGATTGAACAAATTTCGACAGGGCACAGGGAAATTCTAGATTAGAATAAGTTATTATAATTTCTTAACTTTAGACCTTTAGGATATGAATGGAGATGGCAATAAAACCTGTTTTTTGATAGTTCTCATGACGTCGTCTGCATGAGTGGTGGTGCGAATTCATGATAATGCCCGGGAACGTGTAGTGAGTGAAGAGATTTGGACGGCTCTTAACATTGAGGTTTTGAGAGCCGACGAGGGTGAAGTGAGGTGAGTGAGGAGTAGCGCTGGAATGAAGGGGTGGTGGAAACCGGAGATCCCCGAGAAAACCCGCTGACCAGCGGCATCGTCAGGCACGATTCCGACTTGCGAAAATCCGGAGAGAACCGGCCGGGGATTGAACCTGGTTCGCCTTGGGGGAAGGCGAGCAGTCTAACCGCTTACCCTCCGTGGCCCCAGGCATGTGTAGTTACTCATGAAATCCTGTTATCAGTTTCAGATTCTGTACAAAATATATTTCTTAATATTTTAGGCGAAATTTATTAGCTAACAGTTTGAATCTTGAAAACGGCCGTGCAGAATAAAATTGAGTTTACAAGTATCATTTCTAGCTCCTGGAATGTATGTTTAAGCCCTTTATAACCATAGTGATTAGCCTATATATGCGCTTCATAGTAATGTTTTTAACAAAAACAGTTTATAACAGACTGGTTATGAAATATAGTTAGTAAGAAAAAAATTATTAAATTTTTGTGTTTAAAATTTATTAAAAATATATTACTACAAAAACACTAAAAAAATATTCGTGTTCGTCAATGTAGAGTGTGCATCCTAATATAAATCTCAGTCTTTCGTCAAACATGAATCTACCTATTCCGACACTTACAAGCTTCGTGACGTCATACAGTAAGATTGAAGGCAAAGCATTTGCAGCAAACGCGACACCGTTACGCCACTGAAAGTTCGGTAGATGATACACTAGTGGTCCCAGATGGTTCGGCTGTCATCATGTCTGAAGGAGCAGGAACCAGGAATGAAGATGTCTTCGTGGAAAGAGATTTTGCTCCTGGTGATGAGTTCACAGGCTCTTCGTTCATACTGGTCGCAGTCGATTTGGTAGAGCAGCCATAGGAATGAAATTACCGTACATCATACCACTGATGGTAGCCGCAAAAAATCTCTGTTGCAAAACCAACACCATGACTTTGATGATGCCTGTAGTTTAACTTTGCATGGCCTAACATTTTTTCAGTAAATATCGCTGCGAAAAAACCACGACCCTCTCCAAAAGGATAGATATTTAATGCGGTTGGGATTGATCACACAGCCATACATTTCATGCTGCCGTGCGATGTGTTTCTGCGAAAATACCTTTTCATAGAAGCTGCAGGGATAAGTTTTTTCTGGCGGAGGTGACCCATCCGAAGAAGTCGATGGCACTGTCTGCATCGTGCCTGAAGATGTCGATGGTGGTGCTGCTACTGCAGATATCCCATCTGAAGAATTCGATGGCGCTTCGAGTAACATTCACCTTACACTTACAAATGAACAGTCGGATCAAGCAGAATTATATTTGAAATCCAATATAGCCAAAGAGAAAGTCAGACACCATCACGTCTACCCAAGCGACCATACATTCAAGGTCAGCCCATATCACAATAATCCTTACCAATATGGTGGGATGAGGAGGGAGTTAGCGGGAGAGGGGGCAACGTGGGTTGACAAGATTGTATAGTGGTTGAGGTGCGGGTGAGGGGTGTTTGTAAGGTGGGGTCATGGTACTGAGTTTTAAATTGGAAGGGGGGTAGGGTCATACCTCTTAAATCCAATATTGTTGCCCTGACATTGGTTTACATAATCGATATGACATCAAGATCGTATGCGCCTTGAAATACGAGTCCATTGATATATAACAATCAATACTTATGCCCTTAAATTTTTTAATTATAAAAATATATATAATTTCAGAAAATAATTTTAAATTTATTTTATTTTACCTGCTCCTCAGATTCTTTATTGTGGCTTAGTTTCGGGATACCTCAGCCGCATTGAGGAATCAGTCAGCCACATTGTGGAGCAAGCATTTTTTTCACAAATTTTTGGAAAACATGGAACTTTTGAGGGAAAGAAGAGAAATGTTGAGGGAAAATGGAAATTTTAAGCGAAAAATAGCCGATTTCAAGGGAAAAGGTGAAATTTGGAGAAAAAAAATTGGAAAAAAGAGAAATTCAAGATAGCATCGGCCGGCTCCTAGCTCCTACGCCAGACGCCGTTGCCCCAAACATCATAATCATACTACTCTCTTGCATCGCCTTTTCTCTTATTTGTACCCAAGTAATTTAAGATCTTTCTTCCTTTTGTTTTGCCCTGCTGAATATAGTAGAGTACATTTTGTAAGAGCATCTCATCGTCATCTATTTATTCCCTTTCCCAATTTCCTTGCTCAGCTTTAGCAAAAAATCTACGATGGAATTTGATGCATTAGTCACGAGGGAAATTCCTTTACAGTAATGAGCCCTTGATCCGGGTAGTGTTTTTAATGTATATTTAAACACGTGCTTTATTCCGCTATAAGCCGTAAGCCCTTATGTCGAGGTCGATGAAAGTGCTACTGCAGTAAATAAATTATGTGATTTTCATGCACGGCTTTGCGGCATGCTGGCTGACTGCGGAAGTATAATCGCTTTAAGAGTGTGTTCTAGTTTTAACATTGTCGTTTTCCCCCTCCGCCCAACCAAAAAACTTTTGGTCTTATTATTGAATATAAGATGTTTTAAATAATGTTTATTTTTCTGTAAAGTAAACTGACATTCTATGAAAGATCGTGCCAAAGTACACATTCAACCTTTCTATGTGTCAAGAGAAAGTTTCACTGACATAAATGATAAATTTAATTTATTAATAGTCAACGTACTTAATTCCCTTATTACTACAGAGGCTTTCACTTGTGTAATGTTTAGCATTAAGCATACTGTTATTTTTTTTCTATTTAACTGCCTTAACTGTTACAAGTTTTTAATCTGAAAATAATACGGCAGTGTAACTATATCATTCTGCAAATTTAGTTATCCTACTGAACAAAGTTAGGAGTTTCACAATGTGTTTGAATCTTTCTTAACAAATGCGGTAAAGTTGCGATGAGTGTATTGAAAAAAAAAAGTCCTATTCGTGCTATCTCAATAAGCGTATACAGTGATGTGGTAAACTTGCGAACTATTTTCTTCGTTGAGTTTATAAAAATGTGTTAAATTACGGTTTTAGCAATGCACAACAGCTTTAAGAGCAGTTAGGGGCAGTGCAGTGGCAGGCAAGCAACCATAAACTGTTTATGGTAAAGTGGGTACTTTTGAAATCAAACTTTTAAGTCCATATAAATCAACACTAACACTGGTTGTCTCACGCACTGTAGTGTAAAGTTGGCAGCGAATTACGAAAAGTAGTTCAACTAGTAACGTCTCATTGAAATAACGTGTGAATTAATGGCAAATAATAAAGGTTTCTTTGCTCTTTATAAATATTGCAAATAATAGTTATCTTTTCAATAATTATATTTTCTAACGAGACGCGTGTTTGGATAAAGCGCTGCTGCCCGCTGTTTTGATTTATCCCCCGTTACATTCTTCTGTCCGCCACAGATGGCGCATGCGGGCAGATGTTTTCTTCGCACTTTTAAAGCAAACCTTAAAAAAATCACCCCATTTATGTGACGTGTTTAGTTGTTTCTCATATATGCCATGCTTCACAAGCATTTTATAAGTCTGTTAACATAACAGTTTTTTTTTTTGGAGGGATTGAACTTTTGCTTTTATTTTGTCTATTAAAGATAGTAAGTATTTCATTTATACTTAACATTGATAAAAACAGAGATAAAATACGTGCTGTCGTGATGCCTAATAAGGGAAATTTTTCTCATGCAAAATGTTATTAAACCGAGTGCGCACAAATGCGGCGCGTTGTCCCTTTGGTGTCATTTTCTAGACTTCGTTAAGCTTTGTTTGCATGAGGCGGAGGACTATCCTGAAAGTAGACCTTCTAGCAGGGCTTCAGAAAAGTTGGAAGGTACCATGGATGGACTTTACCTACTTGTGCAGCGTGCTTTTTTTTGTAGCAACGGGTGACACCTAGCTTGTTTTTACTCACTCCTAACTACAACACTGCAACCAACAGTACATCATTGCAGTAACTTCAGAAGTTATTAAAAACTACTACATAAACTATTAATCTGAAATACACCATTTAAGTCGTACTCGAGAGAAAAATGTGCGGGTTCCGGACGTTTTATGGCTCTGTAACAATATTTCAGTACAGTGTACTTCTTTTGATGTTAGGTAAATAATTAATATCAGTAACTTATTTCTTTTGTCACAATTCAACGGCATTTTTTGATGCTTCAGAGAGAACATTCTGCAAAATAAAATCTTCTTCAAGCAAGGCAAGGTGATAAATTATGTTGTTCCGTTGGGGTAAACATTTTTATTAACTTTAAAACATTTTAAAATAAGAACTTTGTACTAATTTTATAAATGTTGTCTACCCTAGCACTAACTGCCATAAATAAATTTAAGTGCCAATTTTTAAATTTATTTACGTACATAAAAAAATTAGTGCAATGTTTTTTTTTTACACAGTAACAAAGATATAATTCTGATTACCCATCTTGAAAAGTCTCTTGCTTTATAAATTATCCGAAAGAAAAAAATACGAGATAATTATTAATAGTAACTAATTTAATCTTAACGTATGTAGATTGAAACTAAATATTTTATAGTGTTTTCTTACACATAATTCCTTTATATACGACATATACCGTATTTTTCTGTTAATTTCGGTGGTTTCTGTAGTTGTTTATTGAACTTTATGGTATAAGCACGAGAAATGATGCACGTTTGCCAGCACTACGTGCATTTTGACGTGAATACGTCTTTAAAATCGGACCAACACAAGTAGCACCAGTACGAAACTGGGGATGTTACATTTTGCAGGGAGATCGATTCCATCACTGTAACTCAGTATATATTCGTACGATTGAAGTGAATGTGGTATCGTATGATCGGGTTTACAACTACGATGAGAGCATGCAATCGAGTTGGCGCCGAGCACGCTCGAGGCTCTGGTGGGGGTCCGCGGCGACTGGCATCAATTTTGGGCGTGGGCGAAAATTTCCTGGCAGTGTATGTTGCGACCACGATGTGCTAATGAGCTAGGTTGTGTGCCAAACGAACGATTTTGCTATAAAAAGCCAAGTGCGTATTTTGTTACTTTCATTTCATTCTCATATCCCAAAGAAAATCTCATCTGTTAGCGCAGGCGTATTTACGTGAAACCCACTGTCCTGTCTCCGACAGATCCATAATCCGATAAAGGGTGTGAGGATGACCGGCACATCAGCCCGATAACATTTCTGGAATGTAATAATCTATCAGACGATGGCCCGCAAATGGACCACGTGCTGCGGTCGCAACTTTGTCGAGGTGTGGATTGCGTGTTCCCCGGATGTCGAACAGAACAACGCTGCCGGAACAAATCGGTCCCGGCGAGAGCGAAAGCTGGCCTTCGATAAATCTACGTCGGAGATCAACAGCTTTACGTCGGCGCCGTCTGTTTCACACAGCTTTGTTCCTCCCCTCGTTCTTACCACGTCGACGCCACCCCCTCTGCGGCAATCAACTGGATTGGTCCATCGGAAGTTGCCAGCTCGCTCCTCTCTCGCGGCCGACAAAAGAGCCTCGGCGTCGAGATATGTTCGCGTCGCTCGGCCGTGGGGAGTGAAGGGAAGAGGTGTCGCAGCCAGGGGCAGATTGAAGCGAACACTTCTCGATTTCCGGCGCGCACACTCAAAGAAAAACTTTGCTAATTAACAGTATGATTGTTTGTGGCTACTGAGAAATCAGACCGGCAAAGTTTTTTCGCCATAGATCCATGCACTGTAATTTTTATTTTATTTTTGTAATTTTACAGGGAAATTCCTTGTAAACCCAGTTGCGAAGAAAATCCTTTGTAAAATCTGCAAAACACATGTTTGTCATACAACTTCCACTATTGAGAAGTGGACATAATTTTTTTTTTCTCGTAGACAACAAAAGTTGAATTAAGTAATTTTTTACAGTGCACGCGCAACATCATATCATATAGTAAATAAGTACACATACACGAAATGGCGGGGCGGTTCCTTTGATGTGGGCGTACCCATTCTCCGATTGGCTGCGCTAGGCTCCGGGGACGGGCCTTGTGCCTGGTTGGCCACTGCGAGCTGCGATGTGTTCCCTATTTGCCTGCGGGATGATTACGAACTTCACATATCGCAAAATACGTGTTCGCCGAGAATCGATTTTGTCGTTCTGAGGCGCACTCGGAAACGAGCCGAGCATGAACGTATTTTGTTTCGTTATTGTACCGCAAATGTCGGGAGTTGTACATCTCAAGTTTGACCCATCTGCTGGTTTGCAGAACACCAGTGTAGTTGCCTACGTCGCAGCTTGTGAACACTTTCAGGATCAGGTAATCCTATGGAACTTAATAATCACGTGGAATGATTAAATTTATATCCAATGTTTCCCTGTATACACTGTTACATGCCCTCTGGCATGGCGTGGTGTTTTCAAGTACGCTGAAAGTCAGAACATATTAATGTTTTGTGAGTAAGTTTTATGACGTCGTAGCGGTGAATACCGCGAGACGTGAGTACGAACCTACGTTTCGTGCGGTCAACATCGTAACTGTCGTGCGTTATTCACCACTAGTACGATTGTCCGTGAAGAGTTGAAAAAAAAAAAAAAAAAAAAAAACACTGCACGTAATTTACTTTAAGGCAATCAACCAAGAAATAAACATAATACACTCTAATACGATGCAAAACACTTTGAATTACTATTAAAACATATATTTATATAGTTGCAGCAGTCTTTGTATGTTATTGTTGGGTGGTTACTGCGGTAGCACGACTTTATTTTTCCACTCGACAGATGTCGCGTAGGCATTTACTTTTCTGACAAACAGATGTCGCGCTCGTTGAGCCGTAAGTTTATAAACCACAAATATAAATAGTTAACGACATTGTCGCACACGTTATTCATAGTGCCTTTTTTCAATTAAATTTATTATTTTAGGCAGATATTTACGTCTGCCTGGACAACATTACTAAATAAAATTTACATAACGATTCTTAGTGTATTCGTTTCTTCTGTGACGTCAGAGAATTTCGATATGTTTCGAAGTTTAACGAAACGCCAACCGCAGTGCAGTTCGTAGTCACTCCTTTCGCTTTGTGTTTCGTTATGTCTCCGAAGCATAACGATTGCTGTCGGAGAGTTCGTGTTCAGCCCGCTAGGCTGCCGGCTGGCGAGTAGGTTACCCAAGTGCTGATTGGCGAGCGGCGTTCCAACATCTCGCTGGACAGTGACGCCATTTTGCTGGCGTGTACGGCTGGAATTCGTGGTATAAGTTGCGATTTCATTCTGTATTCTTAAGGCGCCCGTCTACCTGGCGCTTGAACTGCGTTGCAGAGTGTTCCAAATACACGTTTTTCAACTATTAAGCGTGCGTCCAACGTGCTGATCTACGAAAAGAACACACACCTCAGACGAGGGCTGTTAAGTTCTTTCAAAATATCACGTACGTTAGAAACATCAATTCAGAGTACTCCAAAACCGCTAAAAACGGCCTTTCCAAGGCGCTGTAGCTCAAAATGCACGCATCAGATACATACAAAACTACTATAGGCGCCTGCACTGAACCTTCCTAAAGACTTCCCACTAATAAAATTATATGGTCACCGCTGAAAGTCCCATAGGTACACGCAGCACGACGAGAACACTGCACGCCAGTTCAGAGCCTTGCGCTTAGCGGCGATGGCGTACTTGATGCGCGTGACAGTGTCGCCCTTATCGCTCCCGCGCGCTTCTCGGCCTAAACGTGGGAAAAAGTTCCAGGTAGACGGGCGCCTTAATTACTCTGCGCTACCATCGTGCCTACGACACCTCCCCTCCCCCTTCACCTCATGGGTTGCGGTAGTGTAGTGGTAATGTTACTCGCCTCCTACCTAAGCGAACAAATTTCGATTCCCGGCGGGGTCGCTCCAGAGTTTTCGCACGTGATAATCGTGCCGGACGATGCTGCTGGTCGGCGGGTTTTTTCGGGGATCTCCCGTTTCCCCAGCCCTAGCATTCCAGCGCTGTTCCATACTCACCTCGCTTCACCCTCGCCGACCTCAAGACCTCGATGTTAAGTGTCTCCTAAATCTCTCCACACCCCCACCCTTTCCTATTTCTCATCAGCCTTCCACCTCCGGCAAATAACTGTATTGGCCCGTCGGCAATTCCTAGCTCCCTTTCTCGCTCGCTCCCTCTCTCTCTCTCTACCCTCCCTCTATCTCCCTCTCACACTACCTCCCTTTCTGACGGACGACAAAACAGCCACGTCACCGAGTTATGTGTTCATTTCGCGGGCTTTCAGTAATGTGGGAAGGATGGGGGGTTGGTGTCGAATATCGAAACTGAAGGCAGATGAAAGCGAGCATTTGTCGACTTCCAGGGCGTATACGCTACATCCTGCATCCGTCAGCCCCGCGCGAAGCGTTCCTCTCGGAAAAAAAGTATCTATCTCCTTGTGAGTTGTCATGGACACTATAGATCCTGCACCGCAACCAGAACTTGGATTCAGCATAAGCTGCCAAAATGTGTGATATATTAGTTTGTAATTTTTCTACCAAGAAATTACATTATTGACAAACAGCAAATTGACACATTCGAAGGTATTAGAATTCGTAGTAGTAGCTATTTTCAAGTGGTTCTTGATGATGAAGTTTCCTTCCGCCTGGCTAGGCTGCCGAAATATATGCACAGCTTCAGGATAAAAGTATTTTCTATTCAAAGATAGGTCCTACCTAGGAATAACATTGAAATAAAAAGTATTCCACGTCCGACGTTTTTTTTTGTTATGGAAATTTTTATGCAAGGCATTTAAAGTTGCAAAGTAACGTGAAACACACTTTTCTTTTTATCTCTTTATTACTGTTACAAGAACGAATTAGGGGCGTATCTGAGTTTATGAGGGATGGAGGTCTTAATAAAAATAAAATATCTACATTAGATATTTAATTTATTTACACAGTTATTATTTACAATATTAATTGTCTGTCTCCACTATTATATATTTTGTTTCACAGTGAGCGCAATATTTAATGTATATTTCAACCCTAATTAACGCCCTTCTTTATGTCTCTGTTTGATTATTATCAATCGACTCATACTCATAATTAACACACATTCAGTCTATCTGTTGCCATCATTTGTAATGTCTTTCACTCACACATCCAGTCCAATCGTCCAGCTTGCAGTCGTACTCTTCACTGCTCTGATGTTCGCAGTCGCTGTTTTTCCTCCCGCTGGTCACTTCTCTCCCCGCGCGCTTCTCTTCTCGCTAGTCGTCTATCGCTTAAAAAAACAATAGTTTTAAGAAAGCTTGCTATATTATTGCTTAATATGATTAGAAATATAGTAATTTCAATCCAATAATGAATGTATTTCTTGCAGTTGTCAGTTGATCGTCTTAATTGCACAGCAATGAGTTGATCATAGATGTATTATTTTTCTTGGAAGTTTACGAGTTGCTTATATATCTACAAAACTTTTAACTTCAGAGCGTATTCATTTCTGACAAATTTTTCCACAAGTTGAACCTAGAGGTTAAGATTTTCATGTGCTAACATTTTCAAATTAAAATTTTTTTTAAAAATAATTTTTTTGCCATTTTGTAAGTATCTAACTTAAGACTTTTTAGCTAGTGTTGATTGTTGGTGTTCGGGTGTTTCGTATATTCTGTCTTTTAAATAACTTTTTTTTGACACGTGAAAATCAAACAATTGTAAATAAATAAATGTGCAATTCGAAAATGAAACAATTATGGTTCAATTCCCTTAGCACTTGCCTAGCTTTTGCCAGCTGAACTACGTAGAAATTACGGAATTTGAAAATTTTTCAAATATAAATGCCTTTTATTTGAAGCAAGGAAAAAAAATATTTGCACGCAAACTTTCCTACGACAGGACATTAATTTTATCATTTCAAGATATGCAATTTTTTATTTATAAGGTATATGTGAGTATTATTTCTAATTCAGTACATTATTGCGTGCAGTTTTATGTATTACTTTGAAATAGGAATGCTTTATATATAAGCTACTCATACTAGTGAAAAGCTTTCCTTTGAATTGTTGGTAGAATTGTGATTTCTGTGTCAGAGGAGACAAATATTATAACACAAACATAAAAAAAAATATTTATTAAATTTTAGTAGATTGTGATTAAGTAATATATATTAATATTTATTTGGTTTTCTCTAAGAAAAAATATGTTGATTTCATTAAAAGTGATATTTTGACTCAATGTTTTGTCTTAGAATGGAGAAGGGGAAAATAATCTAAGTATTGTCAGGTTAATTTTTGTAAGTTAGAATTATTTGAGGTAGAATACGTTTTATGAATACTGTAGAAAATTCGCAGCATTACGTATAAAGTACAAAGGTAGGAAATTTTTGTGTCTGAAACTTACGAAATTTATTTTGGCATATAATGAAGTACGCTGTCAAGAAAAGTTTCCAAAATTCTTCGTCGGATAATACACATTGCTATCTAACAAAATCTTAAAGTAACAGTAGTTATAAAAACATAAATTATTAGAACAGTTACAAATATAAATGTCTTGACACTGTAGCAAGGCAGTCTGTAAGCCAATATATTTGACACTATATCTTAATGTTACATTTTTTTAAAACAATTTTGTTTGTTTCTGATGCTACTTACTAACCTTGCAATGTCCGTTTTCCTTTTCACCAGTCAAGGAACTTTACCTGGCTTCGTGCGTACGAAAGTGCATCGAGGTTGTGACGCCAATTTTTCGTTATCCAAATTCGCAGCAGGAGCACGAAAGAACCCTACAATAAACACGTCAACAAAGGGGACAAGACAACTGGCAGTTCCGAATACACGTCTGGTTTTCGATATCCAATATTTCAAAATGTCAGTATTTACTTTTTTGTTTTGTTTTAATTTTCTGTGTATGACATGGCTAATCAACCAGATCTGAAAACTTAAAATATATAGTCTTAAAGGTTTATATATTTTTGTTCCTTCAGCTAAGCCAGCAATAAACTATACAAACGTAAAATTAATACTGTACGTGAAATCTTAGAAACATTGATATATTTTAGTATATATTACAATATAACACAGAAAAATGTGTATTTATTTTTAAAGGGAGCCATATATCCATAAAAAGAGTTATTCAAAATATTAATTTCCTAAAAACAACTCACAAGCTAACGATACGAATATTCTTTTTCTTCACGAATATTAAACATAAACACTTGTAACGCCTTTCGAGCACATTGGCGGCACATTAAAAGTATTTTTTAATAAAATACTTTTAATGCAAAATATAACTATTTGTATCGCTCTTAATGGCAAATTTGTTGTTTGAATTTGATTTACGCTTAATTTTTGGAAAAATTTAATTCAAGAGAATTTGACAAACTTTCCCAGCACCATTATGTAGCGCTCCATAAGAAATGTGTTGATTGTTATAGAAAAGTCAAACTGAAGAGTCACACACACAAACTTTTCAATCATGCGATGCTATTTAGTATTTATANGATTGTTATAGAAAAGTCAAACTGAAGAGTCACACACACAAACTTTTCAATCATGCGATGCTATTTAGTATTTATACATTTATGTCTAAACTACTGCAGACAATCTGTAAACAAATAAATATCTCATAGAGAGAAAGTTAACATAACATAAAGCGATATTAAAGCAAACTAGTGTGCGACAATTGACAGATGCTTACTTCGTCATGAAGTTGACNTAACATAACATAAAGCGATATTAAAGCAAACTAGTGTGCGACAATTGACAGATGCTTACTTCGTCATGAAGTTGACAAAGTCATATTACACACAAAAATTATCGTATTTTTTATTCTTAATAGTTTTCTTGCAAAATGAAACATTTTACTTCAATTAAAGTTACAATTACGAGCAATAAGGTAGTAGATGCAGAATTAAAACAAATTTTTATATGAGGTTTAATGTTTGACCAATTTTCAATAACAAGAAATTCAGAAACTTGCATCTGGCACCATCTATACAGTGCTCTTCTTATAACATACAAACATTAGTAGAGCAAGAACTAGATGGCAGTGTCGTCGACATTGCTACAGCCCTTTCAGAATGCGCATTACCCACAGTATTGGTTTGCCTTGAATGCTTTTCTATTTCCCGTGGTTCTAGATTGTGGATTTCTGTCGTATGATAGTTTTATCATCCGTGGTTCTGTTGTATGATCATTCTAGAGCGTGAATTTCAGTTGTAAGATGTTTATAACGTGTGGTTCTAAAATCCGTTTTTCTAAATTGTGTGTTTCTTTTGTACGATCGTTCTAAGATCTGTGGTTATGTTGTATGATCGTTCTAGATTGTGAATTTCGGCTGTACGACGTTTCTATCATATGTGGTTCCTCATTTTTGGTTCTAAATTGTGTGTTTCTTTTGTACGATCGTTGTAACATCTGTGGCTCGGTTGTATGACCATTCTAAGGCGTGAAATTCGATTTTACTACGTTTCTAACGTATGTGGTTCTGCAATATGTGATTTTAAATTGCGTATTTCTTTTGTATGACTGTTCTAAGATGTGAAATTTCTAAATAATGCGGTTTCGTTTGTTTATTCTGTTATCTGACTGTTTTATATTTGTGTTTCTAATGTATGTGTGGTCCTCCTGGTACCCTTGTGTCTGACGTTTTTAAAAGACGTATTCACGTCGAAATCGGCAAAGAACTATAAATGCGTAATGTCTTATCAGTTAAAAGGTTATACTGTATGCGTTCCAAGATGGTAGCTTGCAATACTCCGCCTGTCCATGAACTTGGCAGGCGTTGGTTGTGCTGCCTTCCACTAAAACATGCATAATGAGCAATCAGCTATCAGAATACACCTCCCTTCGCTTTCACATTATAAAAAAAAATGTTTTGAGTTACGGAAGTTGAATTATATTCTAAAAGCGACTTGTGTCAATGTATTTACTCCGTAATGTGCGTATGATCCCTAAAATCGAAACAGTTAGAACTGCTCCAAATCAGCGACTTTGACTGCAAATCTGTTGAAACTTCTTCCCTTGAGTCAGTAAAATTATGGCGATTAAACAGTGATTTATACTGATTCATGGTGAATTGCATTGGGGCGGCAGTAAAACCTCAGAGCATTCCACATGATTCGCCAGGGGATAACAGCTCATTAACTGAAGTTTCAGTTTGATAATTCTTACTTCTTGTCACTGATTTGAGTTTAGAGTGTACTGATATGAACTCCATCTTTACTTAATCTTACTTTCTTTGTAGTTAGCAGACTCGGTTACTTGTAATGGAATGAAGACTATCGGAACTTCGATTTTCGAAACAAGAATACGTAATGAAATATTTTATCCTTTCGTTTACATGCTATAATTTTTTAGACACGATTGCTACGAAATAATAATATTTTCGTATGTTTAACGTAAACATCGTTCTGCGAAGCTACGTGTGTATGGGATAACTGTTTTTATTTCTTCATCTACAACTAAGGCAGTCCCGGCAAAGTGAACTCTTTTGTAAAAAAAAAAACCTTAGAAAATAATCACTGCCCTTAACTCCACATAATTATTTAGTATAGTTCATTCATGGTTACTTCCAACTTTTTTGAAGCCCTGCTAAAGTTATATTCCTAGGATATTCTTCCGCTTCATGCAAACTAAGCTTAACCAAGCCTATAAAAATAAAAGTACGCCAAAGGGACAGCGCACCGCATTCGTGCGCGCTCACTGAATATTATTTTGCATGAGTACTATTTCTTACTAGGTATTACCAACACACCTATTTTCTCCCTGTTTTTATTCATATCGATTATAAATAAAATATTACTATATATAAAGTAGAAGTAAAATTTCAACTTAATCTAAAATAAGATATTTTTATGTTAACAAACGTTTAAATTGCCTGTGATACAAGAGACTAAGGAAAAACTAAAACACTTCATACATGGGATGATTTTCCAAAGGTTCGATTCGAAAAGTTTGCAGAAACCGCGAATAGACTATACATACGGACATCAAGAATCTCATTAAGTTGCCAGCGAATGAACAATAATCGTTCTAAGACTTGACTTTTCATTGAGAATAAAATGTTTAATTTTTATGAATATTGAAGTCAGTGTCTCTAGTTTTATACACGCAAGAGCACAAACTCTCGCGATTTATTAACACATTTGCAACTTCAATGGTTTAATGTGGATGACGCAGGAACGAAGTGAGATGCACCATGGCAATTTTAATTTGAAAATACGGCCGAAGTTTACAAGCTGACGAAGAAATTATATCCTAACCAGGGATTTCGAAAGTACTCACTTAACCGTGAACAGCTAATCTGAGAATAACAACTCTGCTTAAATTTCTGTAGCTCGCGTCAGTCTTTTATTTCGCCCTGCAATTTGAACGATCTACACGTTTCGTTATAAAAATCGTTGCTACGGGGACATTTTTGTTCGTAATGAAAAAAAATTGTCTCCAGGCTTTTGCGGTAAGGGAAGGAAAAAAAAATTAACCTCGTCGTTTTCTCCCGCTTTTTAAAAGGGCTGAAAGATCCGTGTAACGAGTGCCCTTCGCAGTCTTCAGCCCTGGGGGTCCCGCGCCTTCTCGAACCTTCTCGTCGACGGACACCCTCCTTTTCTTCTCTCCCTCTGCCACTTCGTGCCTTACGGAGCAGTGAAGTCCCACCCGCAATAATCCAGGTCACGACTTGGAAATAGAATTGGATTGCCGAGTAGGTGGGGTGAGGGGTTGGAAGAGGTGTGAGGGTGGGTGTCGGGAGGGAATTTGCGGGCTGCCTGCCTTTCATTCCCCTTGCCGGGAACCCCCAACCCCCTCTCGACGGCTGTCAGTCAGCAGGGAATATCTTGCAGGGATTCGCAGGGCTGTGCGGCTCCGACCGCGCTGCGGTTNTCTCGACGGCTGTCAGTCAGCAGGGAATATCTTGCAGGGATTCGCAGGGCTGTGCGGCTCCGACCGCGCTGCGGTTGGCAACCCGCGGCCCGCGAAAACACGTCGTTGAGTAGAGTAGAGAGAGTCGGGCGGCTCTTGACAACGAGGTCTTGAGAGCAGATGAGTGTGAAGCGAGGTGAGTATGGAGCAGCGTCGGAATGCAACTGTGGGGAAAACGGGACATCCCCGAGAAAACCCGCCGACCAGCGGCATTGTCCGACACGATTCCCACTTGCGAAAATCCGGGAGTGGCCCGGCCGGGGATTGAACCCGGTTCACCTTGGTGGGAGGTGAGCAGTCTAACTTCTCAGTCATCGCGGCCCCTAGCAGGAGCGAGGAAGAAATCGGCCACTGACTGGAGTGATTATGGAAAACCACGGGAGACCGGTTTCACGATGGCTGGATCGGGAATCGATCCCGGGTCCTTCGGTGTGCGGGTCCATTGTGTAAGTTGGGACTAGAAGGAAATATGATGTTCTAGAATTCCTGATATGTCATTCAGCGTGATAGGTAACAACGGTTTTTATTTTAATATTACTTCTCTTACAGGCCCTGTCCTTCCGGTTCCTTTCCATCTTCTTTACATCTCCTGACATCAAGAAATACAAAAATCATTATATTCATGAAAAATGAAACTAACTGCACCAAGTAACATTATATATATAAATACACACACACGCATATATTATATATATATATACATACACACACATACACAAAGAGTGAGGCACTTACGGCAGGCCACCTGAATATCACTGCCACTTTCAGTGGTAGCAGAAAATGTTTCAGACAAAAGTTGCTTGGGCCCAAGGCACTAATAACTCGATAGTGATAATTTCCCCGCACGTTGAAGGATAAAGAAAATACAAAGGTCATCTTCGTCACTTTAAATCGAATTATAATTTTTATTAACATCCCTTGACAGTGCGTATGAAGATGTAATAAATACGATGACATTTGCCGGCCATTCAAGATCGCTGAAAGTCAACGACGAAGCAAACTGCGCCGTCGCACGGAACAATGGGCCGACGTAGCTCCGTCCTGTAGCGACTGTAGCCGTCCTGTAGCTGGCGTTTGTTGAAGCAAACGCCAGCCTCAGACTACGCTTACTTTGTTGTTTTATTTAATATCAGGTGTTAAAATTGGTGACCTTGTGCAGTGATACATATTCTAAAGTGATTCTGAGCGGACAATACCGCATATCGAATTTCATCTGCAGAACAATCTCATGTTATACGGCCTTTCATGTCTTCAAGAGTCGTCGGCGGATCTTTGTAAACCTGTTGCTTTAATGTTCCCCACTGATAAAAGTCCATAGGCGCTAAGCCTGGGGAACGTGCAGGCCATTTCGTGTTTCCAGACCGAGCTATCCAACGACCACCGAAAATTCTGTTAAGGACCTTTGTAATGTTCTGTGCAGAATGATCGGGACATCCATCGTGTTGGTACCACATGAATTGCCTTATGTTCAGTGGGATGTCTTCCAATAATTGCGGATTTGCGCAAGTACCGCCTTTTGTTAAAGCAAAGTCGCCCATATTACGCCCAGAATAACCCTGCATCACATCGATTCAAAGACACGGTGCACGAAAAATTCCCTATTATAGCCGGTCTGTTTCCTAGGGTATGTGAAACTGGTGGTTTGGGTTTGACTCAGAAAT
Source organism: Clitarchus hookeri (assembly GCA_002778355.1). Classification (NCBI taxonomy): domain Eukaryota; kingdom Metazoa; phylum Arthropoda; class Insecta; order Phasmatodea; family Phasmatidae; genus Clitarchus; species Clitarchus hookeri. Next base: position 46,577 of record NQII01009589.1, on the reverse strand, counting down.
TGGAGAGCTGAGAAAAAACCTACTATCAGTATTGGGATGATCCGAATGAGTTAGTAGATAGGCTGAGACTTCTGATTGCTTCGCNCTATCAGTATTGGGATGATCCGAATGAGTTAGTAGATAGGCTGAGACTTCTGATTGCTTCGCAGGCAGCAGGAAACAGCTCACACACGAACGAAATGATTTCCATAATCGAAGAACTCGCGGAGGCGGGCTACATTTCGAAATGAGCATGTATGCAGTTTCTGACGAGCTGCACAAATACGCTGGGATAAATTACCCACGCAGAAAATACCTCATGACGATACTTTCCAATCTGTCTTGATCGAAATGCAAGACTTTGCTCGTGTGAATAAAGGCCACCGTTACATTTCGACCATAATCGATACTCTTTTCAAGTATGCCTGGGCCAGGCCGCTCAAGTCGAAGAATGCACACGATGTCACGAAAGCCATGGTGGATGTGTTGCGCGAAGGACGCATACAGAAAAATCTTCACACCGACGATGGTAAAGATATTTTCATGCAACTTTTCGTGCACTGATGAAAAAGTATCATTATTCTACATACTCTGGGCTCAAGGCCAGCATCGTCGAGTGTTTTCACAGGACGCTCAAGGCTAAATTGTGGAGACATTTCACGGGGAAAGGAAACTACAAGTGGTTGGATATACTCTCAAAACTCGTTCACGAGTACAATTCTACCGTCTATTCTACCAATCGTATGAAGCCCGAAGATGTAAAAAAACGATTCCCTGGTTCGGACCATGTATGCTATTCTGAAGAGGAGGGACCCAATCAAGCCTAAAGCCAAAATCTGTGATTTGGTGCGTATAAAAAAATGGGGAGTTTTCCACAAAGACTTCCGTCAGAACTGGTCTGCAGAGTTGTACAAGGTGGTGCGTATACGACACTCGTACCCACGCATGTTTACCTCGAGGACCTATGAGGTGAACCCATCATTGGCAGGTTTTACACCAAAGAGATTTGGCCTACGCAGTTTCCAGACATGTATTTGGTGGAGAAGGTGCTGACAAGATGTAATTGTCGCTTTTACGTGCGGTGGCTCGGACACTCCAAATGTTATGACTCCTGGATCGCCAAGAAAAATATTTTGGCGTAAAAACACGGCTAAAGGTTTCATTTGATGTAAACATATAATTCTTAATATAATAAATCGTCAAATGTGTGCTGAAAGCGCGTTCTTTAATTTCTATCCCTGTTGTCCGCCAAAGCCTGCAGGCTGTTATGTATGCATGCATGGGCGCGAGATTAGTTCTTTAAATGTTTAAAGTTGGAGTAAGACTTGGTGTATGCATCTTTTTTTTTCGGGCGTGCTAACGAGAACATTAAAANTTTAAATGTTTAAAGTTGGAGTAAGACTTGGTGTATGCATCTTTTTTTTTCGGGCGTGCTAACGAGAACATTAAAATTTTTTTTTACTGTTTATTGTTTTACATTTCATGTGATCGACATAATAAATATTTATTCTATAATTCATGTTTTGCGTGCGAAATATTACAAGCCTTGTCAACTAATGTGAAGCTGATTATGAATGGACGGTGCAGAGACCTTCCATATATTATATTTTCCCTGGGTTCTGGCTTTAATTTTGTTTTAAAGGTGTTTGGAATGTATATGATGGGAGTTTTATTTTATTAAGGAATGTTTTTTTTATGAATTAGTATGATAACTGGTATAATTTTTTCCATCAGTGTGTTCTGTTTGTCTCCACCGGTATGTTTTGTCTGTTTTTCATAAGTCAGTATGGTAATGTGTATTTTTTTTTTCATCAGTATGGTAACGTGTACATTTTTCTCAAGTGATGAACCTGGACTCTCCTGTCAGTGTGCCCTTGTGTGTATTCTCGAAAGGGCTCAAGACAAAAGTATGCTTCTTTTTTCCGGCGTATTAAAGTTTGTATGATACAATAAATACGCATTCGTGAATTCTTTTTGCAACATATTAAAGTTTTACATGATAAATGAATATGCAATTTACTTCTGTTGGAATAATAAATTTAACGTNTTTAAATGTTTAAAGTTGGAGTAAGACTTGGTGTATGCATCTTTTTTTTTCGGGCGTGCTAACGAGAACATTAAAAATTTTTTTTACTGTTTATTGTTTTACATTTCATGTGATCGACATAATAAATATTTATTCTATAATTCATGTTTTGCGTGCGAAATATTACAAGCCTTGTCAACTAATGTGAAGCTGATTATGAATGGACGGTGCAGAGACCTTCCATATATGATATTTTCCCTGTGTTCTGGCTTTAATTTTGTTTTAAAGGTGTTTGAAATGTATATGATGGGAGTTTTATTTTATTAAGGAATGTTTTTTTTATGAATTAGTATGATAACTGGTATAATTTTTTCCATCAGTGTGTTCTGTTTGTCTCCACCGGTATGTTTTGTCTGTTTTTCATAAGTCAGTATGGTAATGTGTATTTTTTTTTTCATCAGTATGGTAACGTGTACATTTTTCTCAAGTGATGAACCTGGACCCTCCTGTCAGTGTGCCCTTGTGTGTATTCTCGAAAGGGCTCAAGACAAAAGTATGCTTCTTTTTTCCGGCGTATTAAAGTTTGTATGATACAATAAATACGCATTCGTGAATTATTTTTGCAACATATTAAAGTTTTACATGATAAATGAATATGCAATTTACTTCTGTTGGAATAATAAATTTAAAGTAGCTAGCGTGAAGCCACCGCTGTAGGCGAGCGAGCTCCTCGCCTCCTTTCCCAGGCTCCAGGTGGCACGTGCGCCCGCCCGCTGCATGTTCAGCAGGAAGGGCAAAGTACAGCTTATGCATTACTGCCAACTCGTGAATACTGCATTTGGTGCCAACCTTAACTCCGGCCATCTCTGCAGCCGCTACACGACACATCTAGAGATCATTTTGGAGGCCGCCTTCATTTGCAAAATGTTTTACCTCTAATCCTTAATTTATTAAAATAAATAATTATGTTCACACATGTAAAATATATCGTACAGTGACGGCTAGTCTCATTGAAGATTTTTATTTTTTTGTTTCTTTAAAATATAACAAAAACTAATATATACTAAAAAAAATTTTTCTTTACCAACAATGTTTTTTTCCTTAACTTACGCGAGCAGGAAATAACTCGAGATAAAATCAAATATCTATATATATTTTTTAAACACATTTATTTATGCACACACATCACAATATTATTATTCTTCTGCATAAAAAAAGGAATACTTTTTTTTGCACGTTTTTATTCTCTGAGTCTTGGAGGGCATTATAGACATAATGCATTTTTTTTTTAATGTACCATGGGTTCCTCGTAGTTATTATTTTTAATTTTTTATGTACCACTGGTTATCATAACTACACAGTCTTAGGGTTTCGGAGTTGCACGGAAATATCTTTGCTTTTTGCACTCGTGAAGTCTTGTGGCGTACGTCTCGACGAGCGGTCGAAACGGCGGGCAGCGGCAATGCTTGTGAAGGTCTACAAAGTATGTTCCGATGGGCCATGCATTGCGAACCGTCGACTAAGTGCGTCTTCCAAACACACACCTAGGTAATAGGGAATTATGGTACAGTCCAGCATTGTCGCAATTTCCTCTTACGGAATATTTCCCTCGTCCCACCTTAGTCCGAGCGTTTCGTATGTCTGTAGACGATACGTCTGTTGCGTGGTGCGGTCGAGGTTCTTCCATGGACACTGCGGTAAAAAAAGTGAAAATTTTGGTTTTCTCGTCTTCGTCACTGTTCGAGATGGCAATCTGCTTTATGGTGTACGAGTCCAACGAGCGAAAACCTTTGATATCACAAAACATTTCATACGATTTGTGTTATCTATACTAATTAATATTATTAGTGCGAAAGTGTGCTTGTTTGTTTGTTTGTCCTTTCACGTCGCAACGGAGCAACAGATCGAGGTTTTTTTTTCACAGAGATAGTTGGAGGGTCGGGAAGTGACATAGGCTCCTTTTTATCCCGAGAAAATATTTAATTACCTCCGGTAAATTCTTATTGTAAAATGAAAAAGTACACAAACGGAATAACAATGCAACGTTGCAACCGAGCAACAGATCGACGTAATTTCTTGCG
>NQII01009589.1:0-11454 GCA_002778355.1 Clitarchus hookeri | reverse complement strand
TTCGGTGACTCATCGTAACGTTACCGAGCGTTACACTTTTTCATAAGTGACTCCCAGCCGCAACCTAATTTAAGACGTTGTCACGTCAAAAACACAATATCTGTCACTGCAACGAATATTCATTAAACATATTTTTTTAGTAATGCGAGAGCGTCTTTATTTATCAAGCGCGTTATTAATTTCCTTGTGGTTCGTCTAATTACATTTATTAATTGTAAAACTGCGACGCTAGCTCCACCGCGTCGTTCGTCTTTGGAATTGCTTCCATGCAAGGTGGCTTTCTCCTTGGCCGGCTCGGCTCCCCTCCTGTTTCCTCCCCTCATTTCCCTCCCTTGATTACCCCTCCTCGGTGACTCATCGTAACGTTACCGAGCGTTACACTTTTTCATAAGTGACTCCCAGCCGCAACCTAATTTAAGACGTTGTCACGTCAAAAAAAAATAGTTTTATGCATTTTACCAGTTCTCTTATAACTACTTTTATGTCACTGCCTCATTTCTTTAGGAAACTTTTTGCTTCCTCGGAGAAATTCGAAAAAATTAATTTCTCGAAATTTTGTGAGCTAAAGAAAAAAACTGTGAAATCAGTATTTGTAAATTGTGGCTCTTTGATTCCTCGTAGGTCTGTAAAGGGAAGACCGCCGAACCAAAAAAAAAACACAAATTTTGGAACGAGTCACGGTTAAATTTATGAGACAAATGACCAAAATCGACAAGTAGTTATCTGTATATTATTGTACTAATCTCAATAATGCAGTAAGTTAAGTGCATTGCGCATACTATATTTATTACTCGAGGAAAACATACAGTTTTATATTGAAAATATAAAATATCATTTTGACGTTTTAAATTGTTTATATTTACGTCAATGATAATGCGTTTTAATTTTCAAGTACTTCGACCAAGGAGTTATAANGGGTTATCATTTCAGCAACTCACTTTTACCATATTCTTGTTTGTTGTTTATTTCACCATGATAGCCTGGAAGTGGACTAATATTTTTTTGGAAATGTTTTGTTACAGAAAAAACAGTGGGTAGAAGACAGCAGCCTACAGGTTATGCATCATCCAATATACAGGTAGGAAGAAGTACTGAATTTAGCATAGTTCTTAGTTGTCTTTCGCCACTGTACAAATAAAGTAAGAATTTTATTCATGATATAGTAAGCTACCAAAAATGTGCGCGAAACCTCGAACGTGTAGCCTGTGTTAATACGTGACAAGTGTTGAAAATGTGTTGAATTGGAGAGCGTATGTGTTGAATTGGAGAGAGTGTGAGTGACAGAGATTTGGGCGGCTCTTAATATCGAGGGCTTGGGAGCCGATGAGGTTGAAGTGAGGTAAGTATGGAGCAGCGCCGGAATTCAAGGGCGGGGGGAAACGGGAGACCCCCGAGAAAAAACCCGCCGGCCAGCGGCATCGCGCGGCACGATTCCCACATGCGAATGTTGAATTAGAGTTTAGCAAAAGCAGTTAAGTGGGAAAGATGAAGCGTTTCAAAACAAGTTAAGACAACTTCACTCTTGTACGTAGTAGTTAAAAAAACAATTAGTTAAAAAAATGGGGGTGATGTATAATAGAGGATGGGCTATACCGATTGCTCCGCTAGTTGTGTCGCATGTGCTCTCCATACGATGCCCTCGCGTTCGAGGCGCGCAGCCAGCAAACTCTTCTTTGCACCACTTACTCTTTGCTCTGCCCTGTTTTCTTTCTCCTGCCTTCTCGAGGCGCGATGCTCGCTTGTCGGCCTTGGCTTCGGCCGTATTAGCGAGTCATGCATGGTTCACGTGTACGCCAATCACGCCGTACAGGCAGAGCTGGAATCTATAACAGCCAATCAGGAACCGTTCTCGTTTTCCGCATGAGCCACGCCGAAAAAGTTGAGCTCATTATAAAACCTTTGAAATATCACCCCATGAAAATATTCAAAAAGTGTGATGAAACCGCGAATAGAGTATAGCCAAAGAGTTTTCGCCGGCGGTACCGAAACACGAGGAGTGTGGGGATAATGTGCGACGGAACAAAGATATGTAAACAGCACAACACCTGTCTGTCGCTGTCAACGGATTTTTCATGGAACTATTTCGACTTAATCTCCACGTCGCTGTAGCACACTTCGGATTTACACGATGTATTATTCATCCGCATGTCACAATTTACTTAACACATTATTCAGACACGCAGTGTTCCATCTTATCCAATAGATGTAATAAACTAGTACTTCAGACCCAACTTCAAAGATGTGTACCGCCCAGGCAATTCACTTTAGACCTCAGGTCGTATAGGCTGTTCACGGTTAGTTGAGCATTTTTGAAATCAACCTTTGAAAATGTCACTGCTCTTGCTTGCGTATATATTTCCAAGTGCACACTGACTCGCATCCACACAGTAAAGTTGGTAACGACGGACGGAACGTAGTTCTACGTCTTCACGTTGAATTTGATGTGTTCGGTCAAATGTGTAGATACGGAAATGATTCTTTTTGCTTTCTGTTTTTTAATGGATATAAGTAAAAATTATCAAATTAGCGAAATGTTTCTTTTTTTTAATAATTTTACAGTTTCACTTTACTGACACATAAATAAAGTGATCAGGCCAATTACACTGTTAATTTTTTATACGGCGGATTAAAACGCAACGCGCATACAAATATAACTTCAGAAGGGATTTCGAAAGTCCTTAGTTTACCGTGAACAGCCTATGTGCCATTCACGGTTACTTCAATCTTTTCTGAAGCCCTGCTTAAGTTCTGCTTTTGGTTACCTATTACGTATCTTTCCGCTACATCCTACTTATATTATAAATGCGAAAGCCTGTCTGTGTGTGAGTGTGTATATATATGTTTGTTACCACTCAGCTCCATAACGGCTGAACGGATTTTGATTAAATTTGGTATGTAGGTACTTTAGGTCCTGGAATAGGACAGAGGATACTCTTTATCCCGGTAAATTGTATGGCGTCTGTGGAACAACAACAAAACGTAATTATGCAATGGCTGAGAACGTGACCGAAATATTTTTTCCCTCTGGTGTCAGAGTATATCAGGCCGCCTAAGGATCTCTGAAATGACTTAACGACTGCTATCAATCGATAGCAACCGGGATCGAATATCTTAACGTGCCCTCCGAAGCCCGGAAGCGCTCAGATGTTATGCTACTAAACGGTCACCCATCCAAATGTTTGCCTCTGGGAACGTTGCTTAACTTTGATTATCGATTAAGATCCCTCAGCCAAACGCAAAAAGTAGTACCTAGGTGCACTTATTCCTAAAGCTACAAACTTGATGAAACTCACGTTTTGATTTTCATACATCGACGTTGGAAAGCGGAAATGTGGTAACTAGGTGATAGTTGCACAGATAAACTCCAAAAACAATACCCTACTCCTTGGCTATCGGGTAAAAAATATTTCACTCCTTTTGGGTTGCCGTAATCAGTTAAAAACCTAGGACAACACAGTATCATTTTATAATTCTGTTTTCACATAAATGAGTTGTCTTTTCCCAATTTATTTATTAGTGTATCACTGTTAAAACTCACTTGTACCCGGGCGAAGCCGGGCCGGTTCGCTAGTGTAAACATAAACCCTGCCATGTGACTACGTTTCAACTGTCAAATGTTTGTTTACTATTTTCAGCTGTTCAAAGAATTTAGTCATATTTCAAAAACAGTTTCGTACGTATGTTCACAATTTAGGCATATAACCGTATTTAGGTCAGTTTTGTGACTTTTTTTTTTAAGAATGTCTATTTTAACGATAGTTATTACGGTTATTATTTTACATTATTAATATATTTGTTATACGCGACATAGCGAATTACACACAATACACGTTAATATTTTGCCGCGACTGTGTTTAACCCTGTTATAATTGAGGGGGAAAGAACTGCAGTATTTAACTTCTTGTTATTAATATGTGTTGGGTTATTTTGTTAAACGGACGGTCTCAGTTGGAATAAAAATCAAAACGAAGGGACAACCAGTCCAACGAAAAGACACCGTAAATTGAAGCACGCAACTCGTGCTGCTTATTTATTGTACGTTGCAGCGACAAACTTAAAATATAGTGGTGAACATGCACACAAATAGGCCTACCGTAACTTTTATTCCACTCATTATTCTATGCGTTGGTACTTTCTTATTTTCTAGGTTTATTAAATTATTTATTTAAATTTATCTGTCTGGGCTTAGTATTTTTGTGAGGTTGTGGCAAACATTGAGATCACAGAAACGTAAACACGTTATACAATTGTGTTTCAAACACCTAGAGCAAGGTTACAACGTTGTGATAAACATACGTGACTTTCAAACAGTTAATTTCGTCTTAAAAAGAATTCATGGCTAAAATGTATAAATTTCACACGTTTAATTGCTATCACACACACTGGTCCAACTTAACGTAATGTAGTGGCAAACAATACTCTTTCACACACAGCTGTCACGACGCACTTTACAGTATATTTATTCCTGCCGTAGAAAAACACATTTATCACAACATCGTAACTTGCCTAGGTAGGTTTAAAAAAACACAACGAGTTCGAACTTGACACTTCGTACAGAAACACGCCATGTCATGTCGTCGGCGTCGCCAGTCGCCACTTCTGCCAACTTCGGATTTGTAACCGTCCCGCCATCACATCTAAATATATTATAATAAGTATTGAAACAATAAAATCTCGTTTCAGTTGTAAATTATAAATTCAAAAATCATTATTTTTGTTGTGGTAAGTGTGAAATATGCTAAAATTGAAAACATGTATTATTTACCTGCTACTACAGGCGATGCGAAACTTCCCGAGAGAGAAAAAGAAATATAGAGAGAGAGAGAGAGAGAGAGAAAGAGAGAGCGACAAGCTCCGCTCCGCCTATTGAATTTTCTTCCTCGGACGAAAAAAAAAAACATCATGCCACCACGGCTTACGCACGGTAAATTGCGCTGATATTTTTAACTGTAACAATGAAATATGTTTCCTTCAGTGCTACCTAAAAATTCAAATATATCAATATGCAAGGTTTAATTTACAAATAGCATACCAAAAAACAATTTTAAAACAATATTTTAACTGTGAACTATTTCTTACTAGCCGTTGCCAACATATCGCCGCTCTCACTGTTTTTAATTCACATTTAATACGAAATAAATATTGCAAGTTATAGAAAATACTACGTTAAAGTTCCATTTATTCAAGAATACAGTACTTTAAAGTTAAGCACAGTGTTATATATTTGTGGTATACAAGTTATTGAAAAAGCAGGTTGACGTGTTACGCCTAGGGTGATTTTTCCAAAGGTTCGTTTCAAAACATCCGAAGAAATCGTACATACACACACACACACACATATATATATATATATATATATGTGTGTGTGTGTATAAGTGTGTTTTTTCACCCTTTTTTTCTCTTGATTAACCTGCTGCCGTAGTTTGTCTGTCAAATTTAGACAAATCCTATATAACGTTCCGTCTTACGCCCACGCGGGGTATTTCTTTCCGCCGCAGGATTCGAGAAATGCCGTACAATACGGGACAGTTGGCAACCCTGAAGGGCTAAACAAGACAGCAGTGGCGGGGATGTCTTGTCGGACTTCTGCGTGGGTGTTGGCGCGAACTGGCTTGATGTGCTGACTACCTAATTGCAGTTAATTACCGCCATCGCCTTACCCCGCGCTGCTAATGGAATAGTTGGGTGGGGGAGATGGGGTGAACTTAACACCCCCCTCCCCCCCAACACTTCCATGGAGGTTCCGCACTTGAGCCTCAAACCTGGTAACTCCAGTCATTGCTATCTTACCTTCGAGGAAACGGCTGCTCTTTCCAGGAAGTTAAGCAGATTTTACGATTAATTAATTATTAATTTAAGAATTATTCAGTAAGCGCAGTTCTCGAACACGGAAGCACTTCTTCTGCATTTACGGTTCACAATACACATGGTAGTCGTAAGTCTATCCTGTGAAGACTTGCGACAAGTCTCTCCTGTTTAATTTTAGTTGACAATTATTCCTAACACACAACCATGTATAAGTAAATAATTCTTGAAAGCAAACATTTTCTGGCAAATACGCTTATTATCGTGCATATAATTCACGAATTTAAACATTCACACACACACATAAATTTTTAATANTGCACATGGTAGTCGTAAGTCTCTCCTGTTTACTTTTGGTTGACAATTATTCCTAACACACAACCACGTATAAGTAAATAATTCTTGAAAGCAAACATTTTCTGGCAAATACGCTTATTATCGTGCATATAATTCACGAATTTAAACATTCACACACACACATAAATTTTTAATATTTAACGCCTTTTATTTTTAATTGTTAATCCAGCTCTCCGGCTGCTACGCTGTTGGAAGAATTTTTTAATGATTCGATGACTGGGTGTCGACCTGCTGAATCGGTAATTCCTGCGAGAAATTCCTGCATTGCCTCTTTGGTAGCGTCATCCGTTCCGCATCTGGGCACTCGAACAGNCACTGCTGGAAGAATTTTTTAATGATTCGATGACTGGGTGTCGACCTGCTGAGTCGGTAATTCCTGCGAGAAATTCCTGCATTGCCTCTTTGGTAGCGTCATCCGTTCCGCATCTGGGCACTCGAACANATCGGTAATTCCTGCGAGAAATTCCTGCATTGCCTCTTTGGTAGCGTCATCCGTTCCGCATCTGGGCACTCGAACAGTGGTCATTTATTCACGTGCACTGTAATTTACCTCCGGAAGAGTTAATTCAAAATTAAAATAAATGCCACATCTCGCAGTATACTTTACGTTGTGCAATGACTAAATGTCCTGTTTACGATTAGAATATAAAAACCCTTTGCGCCATGTATGTTTAAAAAAAAAAAACCGGTAGCCTATCCAACTTGATGAGCAAAGTGTCTGCGGAAAACTGGGCGCAAAAGTCACGACCAGTATGCAGTCTGAGTACAGGCACGTGCGTTTTAAGGCGTTAAAGTTCAATAACATGACGCTATATCGACACTTAGAAAACTTGTGTCATACTTGAAAGTAAATTTTTTCTGCCACTGAAACAAAATTGTTGTGGATGAAGTTCCATTGTTTCGATAATGCTTGTAAGGATCTTGAAAGAACTTTACAGCACGTCATCCACTAATTGTCGCGAATGAAAATAATACCCCTTTTATGACAACTGCAATGAACAATGAATATTGTATTACCTGTTCCGTATTAAAGGATGTTTGGTTGGAGGAACATCAACTCGGCGCTCCAGTGGCTGACAGCCAGCCAGTATGGACTGTGCACGCTAAACTGAGCACTTTTGAAAGCCCTGCTTAATATATTCTTCTTTGCACATTCTGTATTNCACGCTAAACTGAGCACTTTTGAAAGCCCTGCTTAATATATTCTTCTTTGCACATTCTGTATTCTTCCGCCATGCGTAAAATCAACATTTCCGCGGGCCTCATCACTTTATTCATGCGCCGACCAAGTGAAACCGCGAAGTTTTTAGAAAAGCTAACATTTTAGAAATTTGCTTAATGTTATGTTAATATGCATTATAAATACAGAAATAAAAACAAATAATTTCAGCATTCACAAATGTCCATCTAACACTTTTAATTCCACATTAAAATGTAACTACTTTTTTTCTTATAGTTACCAACTTACCCGGGTGCATACCAAAATATATGCAGGTGGGGGCAGTGACATTTTTCAAAGGTTGATTTCGAAAGTGCTCAATTAACTGTGAACAACCAATAATAACCTTTATTCAGCGGAGAAAGTGTGTCACATTTGGCGTGAATCGATAGGATGATGATGAGAGGGAAATCAAAGACTATGTAGCACAGTTCTAACTCTTGAAGACCAGTAAATGTGTACAGATTGCAAAGTGTTAAACTGCAAGTTCGTTCTGCATAGTTTGAACTCGCCCCTGTATGACAGCTCGTATCACTCACTCCTCCGCGCGTTATATATCTTTGGAAGTTTTAAAGTGACCATTGCCAGATGTTCTTCGAGAAGCTGTCTCAATAAAATTATAGACGGTTCGCTCTTAATGTAACAGCGTAAGAAAATGTCAAGTACACGGAATATTAAATTCTAAGAGCATAATATCGTATTGTCTATCGTTAAAAGGAAACTGAGGAAAATTTTTGAAAGCCCCGTTTAACCCGAAATGTTGCCGCATACATTCGGAACTACTTTATCGTGCTGTTATATGGTAAACCGACTCTTTTATTGCGTGTCGCTACTGCCAACTCGTAATCCGAGAGTAGATAGGCAACACGACATGCGAGTCCGTACGCGGGACTTGTCTACGTTGTCACCTGCAAATTTGTTGGTATTGTCTATTCGCGGTTTCCTCATACTTTTTTTAAATCAAACCTTTGAAAAATCACCCCATGTATGACGTGCTTGGTTTTTTCCCTAAATGTAATATATCATAAGCGTTTTATACTTTTGTTAATATAACAGTACCTTATTTTTTTGGATAAATTGAACTTTTACTTATATTTTATCTACAAATTATAATATTTCATTTATAATTTTTATTAATAAAAACAGGGAGAAAATAGGTGTGTTGGTAATACTTAGTAAGAAATAATTCTTATGAAATACGTTATTTAAGTGACTGCGCACGAATGCGGTACGCTATCCCTTTAGTGTAATATTCTAGACACGGATAAGCTTTGTTTGAATGAGGAGGAGGAATATCCTGGAAGTAGAACTTTAGTAGGGCTTCAGAAAAGTTTGAAGTAACCGTGAATGGATTATATAGTCTATTCGCGGTTTCCTCACACTTTTTGAATCAAACCTTTGAAGAGTCACCCCATGTATTACGTGTTTAGTTGTTTCCTAAATATGTCACATCACAAGCGTTTCAAACTTCTGTTAACTTAAAAAGTACCTTATTTTTGGTTAAGTTGAACTTTAACTTATATTTTATCAATAAATTATAATTTTTAAATTTACAACTAATATGAATAGAGACAGTGACAAAATAGGTGTGTTGGTAATGCCTAGTAAGAAATAGTTCTTGGACAAAATATAATTACACTGAGAGCGCAACGCATGTCGTGCGTTGGCCCTCTGGTGTGATTTTCTAAGCTTTGTTTAAATGTGGCGGAGGAATATCCTGGAAGTAGAACTTTAGCAGGACATCAGAAATGTTTGAAGTGACAGTGAATAAAGTATATGGGTTGTTTTCCGCAGATGTGGCATGGGGCAGCAAAAAAATGACATTAATTTTTTCATAGTTTTCTTTTATATTCATTTAACAGTTTTTCAGTTTTCTTGTGTGCCTGGGTACGAAATATTTCTGTTTCTCTCGGAAGCGTTTGCATAATATTCACCAGAGCAGTTTTTAATTACAGAGCGGCGATGTAATTATTTTATCGTTATTAATAGGCTAAGAAATTTTGGTCCGTATTCCTTTAATGCAAATGCTGATCGGGGAATTAATGTATTCGCTGAGAAACCGAGTACAACTTAATGCCTTGCGTCTTACATCGGCATTTACTTAAAATGAGGATAAAAAATGTAATTGAGAATCTTCACCCCCAGTTCATTCGAACGTAATCTAACAAATGACACGTGGAATTGCAAGTCAGGCAGGTATACCAACGTACGTCCAAACACTTTCGTTATGAATGTGCTGGTGAAGTGTGGGGTTTGAACATTTACGTTCATTAGTCTGTGCGGGGCGTTGAGGGTTATACACATTAACGGTACGAGTTGACGAGTGCAGTATATACCGTCCGCAGTATTACCTACGCGATGGCGACGGCAACACTTGGGTTGCCTGCTGTCTAGCGAATAACGCCCCCGTAAACTTCACGTCTAACGTTTTGAGTGTACAATTTCATTATTTTTGCACCCGCTCCTTCACACTTTATTGACGTCGGTTTTCTCTGTTTCTTGATTCGCTGTTTCCAGTTCATTACTTATAAAGCGACGTCGCAGCCGCAGGTTACGAAGCGTCGTTTTAAGTACGCGACTTGATTGGTCGTTGGGTCCTGTCGCTAGGTAGCTTCGTCGCAGCATCGCGGCATCGCGGGGATAAGGCGAATAATCAATAATGGCCGCGAGAGAAAATGTCCGTTGTTGCTTCCCTGCTTCGTTCCTGTGTCTGATACATCGAGGGAAGACACGGCATCCTTGATCACTTAAATGCCAGATGCGTGCTTTTGACCCGAGCCACGCCAGAAGCTGGACGCGAATCATACCTAGTTCGGCGTCCGTGCCACAGGAGCGTGGTGCGTGAGCGTGCACGGCCACCCAACACCTGTCAACAACTTGATACTCGGAGATATGCGTGGAGAACTTCAGCTTCCAGCGACGGACTCGGAAATGCTACACTGTTAAACAGTAAAGCGTTGTTTACGATTAAAACCATTATTTACGTCGTGTACGGTACACACATATGAAAATGTATTACCAAAATACTGTCCATATTACACACATACAGCCTTATTATACACGTAATTTCTTAGGAAAATTGGCTTATGTGATACTGTGAGGCTACGTGTAACGTGTATTTATCGTGCTCAATAATTATTGTAACCAATCGAACGTACCCTAATGACATTTTGTAGGTTTGTAATGCCGATAACTCTTTTTCCGACGCAAACATTCATAAAACAGTATATTCTGTAATTATAAAACAGCAACTGTGCAAATGTGCAATCCGTTCGCAGGAATTTTAATGTAATTCTGACGTATAACAATGTTCTAAATTAACCTCAATTCATCCCAAGAGATGACATTAATATTTGTTTGCCCAAGTTATTACATACCCAATTATACCGTCAAAAGAAGGCCCATTGTTATATGATAAAGTGGTCGCGTTGTAAAAGGCTTGAGGGAGGGAGGATAGTTGTTATCGACAGTTTCATTCTTTTTTTTTTGTTAATATTATTAGAAAAAATTTTCCCCCACTACCTCTTATTTATTAAAAATATGCAAATCTACAAAATATATTTTTTTGTAACAGGTAAAACTACGAGAAAAATATTTTTCCGTGTACAACGTTCTCATACAGAGTCTTTTACGTATAGTTTATTCGATTTTTCTTCACACTTTTTAAATCAAACCTATGAAAAATCACTCTTTGTATAACGTGTTTTGTTGTTTACTAAATGTGTCACCTATTACAAACGTTTTATACATATGTTGACATAAATGTACCTTATTTTTAATTAAATTGAACTTTCACTTTTTTTTGTCTATAAATTGCAATATTTCACTATTAATCGATATTAATAAAAACATAGAGGTAATAGGTGTGTTGATAACGCCTAGTAAGAAATAGTTCTTATGCAAAATATTATGAAACTGAGTGCTTACGAATACTGTGCGTTCTCTGTTATCTTCTCTACTTAGTTAAGCTTTGTTTGCTTGAAGCGGTGGAATATCCCGGTGGTATAGCAGGCCTTCGGAAAGTTGGAAGTAACCATGAACAGCTTATACACGTAATCGATGGCGTGCCGACG
>NQII01009588.1:33438-64829 GCA_002778355.1 Clitarchus hookeri | reverse complement strand
GGCTGGGAGTCACTTATGAAAAAGTGTAACGCTCGGTAACGTTACGATGAGTCACCGAACGAGAGAGAGGCCCGCCGAATGCCTTGCGTCTCTCTCCCACTCAACTATGATCGGTCTGCCGCGCGCGCAGCACTACGTTGTCACGTAAAATCTTCGCCCGTAAAACCGACTTTACAGGCAACCATTTTTTTATCTATAGAATTATTTTAGGTCAGGTGTGGACGAATTATTAAATTATCTGCATTGCTCATTAAAGTACAGTTTTTGATCACGTAAAAAAATCTAAAATCTTAGCAAATTGATATAAATAAATTGCTGTACATTTATCAAGGAACTAGAAGGGGCAACCACTGCTTTTATTGTTTTCACAATTTTTGCCTTTACAATTAGAGAAACAATGCCGGAAACTCAGAGAAAGGCCACGTCTCATTTCAAGCAGAATTATTTTAAGTTGGCTATACGTGTCCCTTGTAGCACACACTTTGCAAAGATTCTATTTTAATAAATTTAAATTCTTGGAGTAAAAACTATTTTACGATGTATTACTATCGACTTTTTTTTTTCTCTGTTACGTATTATTTTGAACTTAATTAGTTTCGTGTGCCAACACCGAAACAAGCACACGCGTGGTCGAATAATCGATGTGCGTGCTAAGCAGCGAGTTCGTATTTTTCTCAACATATGTTACAGCCCGTAACGGCTAGAGCACATGATACGTGCTCAGAACCCGTTGTAACCGAATATATGAGCTGCAAGTTATTGTTTTAGAGTCCACTCTACTTAAGACGAACTCTTTCCTCTTGGCTTTCCTGAGCAGTGAGATAGCTGTGTATCGTAAAAAAACTATTGTTATATATTATAGATATAACTGATACTGTAATTAGCAGTACAAAATAATGTATTAAATTGTGGACTGGGGAGATTTGGGGCGGCTCTTAACATCGAGGTCTTGAGAGCCGATGAGGGTGAAGTGAGTGAGCATGGAGCAGCGCCGGAATGCAAGGGCGGGGGAAACGGGAGATTACCGAGAAAACCCCTTGACCAGTGGCGTCGTCCGGCACTATTCCCACGTGCGAAAATCCAGGAGCGATCCCGTCGGGAATCGAACCCGGTTCGCCTAGGTGGGAGGCGAGTATCTGACCACGACACCACCTTGACCCCTTATTAAATTATTGTCACACGTAATATTTTACGGACCACTCTTCTTACAACTCCACAGTCCTAGCAGGCCCAAGTAATGCTGTCCACGAAGAGGGTTCATGACGCAAACTGCGTTACAGAAATTTTACATATTAAGAAAGAGTAAAATCAAGCTGTGTTCAAATAATTTGTCGAGTTTGGGAATAGAAAGAGGGATGAGCAAGATGCGAGGGACAAGAAAGAAATTGTTCGCGTTGAAAAAAAAGGAGAAGGGGAACTAAGTGACCTACTGTGTCCTTTTACTTTGCGTGAATACCTCCTCTCATTCCTTCCCACTTTCTCACTTCACATGCTTCTTTCGGCTGCTTTCGAAGCTTTCCTGAAACGTTAGCTTGACCAGTCAGCAAGGTTGGTAAAATTATCAAATATGAAAAATCTGGAAAATACGTAACAAATTTTATTGTCTTATTGTACTCTACAAAACTTAATTTCACAGCATTAGAATTCGAGTTTTAACCGGCAACATAAATAACTTTTTTTTTTTTTTTATCTCGCAGAACATGAGTTTTGGAGAAAAATAAAGACATTGTTTTTAATTGGTATTTTGTGAAAGATGAGCCAGAAAATGTTTCACGCATTTTTATTCTGGTAGGTTAACTTTGCGTTTTAGGATCTGAGTAATTTCCATAGGTCGTCCTGCATCATTTCGTTACATTGAAATTCTAAGAAATATTTTAAAATAGCAAATTATGTGCATATAATTTTACTTTTAAGCACTAGTAATAATATTCTATGAAGAGAAAATAATAAAAAACTTTTTGCCAGGCAAAGAAAACAATAATTACAAAAAAACGCTCGCGAACTTTAGAANAGAGAAAATAATAAAAAACTTTTTGCCAGGCAAAGAAAACAATAATTACAAAAAAACGCTCGCGAACTTTAGAAGATATACAAAGCGTCTAAACTTTCCTCGTGCACTTTAAATTTTTTATTGTAGCAGTGGAAAGTGCTCAGTCAATTTGAAGTAAGAGCCCTTGATACATTCCGAGAAACTATACTTTCCCTTACGTGCTCAAGCGAGCCCAGTGGAGACGAATGTTTAACGTATCAAAAACGTATAAGTAGATCTCTCACGGGATCCAGTCGAGTCTTAAAAACAATCCATTCCTTTCGCTATTTCTGTCTCCCCCTTCTCCTCTTCATTTCTCTCTATTACGTACTTATGCTGTCTGCTTCTTTTTTTGCTCATATTACAGCTTTTACCTCAACCAACCCTTAGAATGTGAAAATAAGGCAGGCAAATAAAAAGCACTCGTATGGTTGCAGTAGCGTAATGGCTTCTATTTTCTACTTTCCTTTCTTCTTTCAAATTACTTCCTGTAATTTTCGTGTTACAGTGTGGACAAAGTAACGTATAATTAACCAAAACTATAGGAAAGTATTCCCTTCTTCGTAAATGTGTTCTACAAAACTGCAGTTTTGAAGTGCAATCAAATCATTGAAACTTACCCGTTGGTTTTAAAGACTCTTGTTGGGTGAGTTTTAAAAGAAAGATATGGATCTTTTCCTACGTTCGTTTTGCTTAGAGAACACAACATACTTAAGACACTGGACATTGTTAGTATACTGTTTAGACGAAATCAGCGAGACGCAGAATTTAGATTCAGAAGCTTTGTATTCGAATCCATGGTGACTCAATTCTTTTTTGCCACAAAAATTGTACGGTTCCTGTGGAATAACAACAAAACGTAATTTTGCAACGACTGGGAACGTGACTGAAATATTTTTTCCCTCTGGTGTCAGAGTTTATCAGGCCACCCAAGGATCTCTGAAATGACTTAACGACTGCTATTAATCGATAACAACTGGGACCGAATATTTAACTTTCCATCCGAAGCCCTGAAGCTGTCAGATGTAATGTCACTAAACGGTCACCCATCCAAATGTGTGCCGCTGTGAACGTTGCTTAACTTTGGTGATCGATTAAGATCCTTCAGCCAAGCGCAAAAAGTAGTACCTAGGTACGCGTATTTCTAAAGCGACAACCTAATGAAACTTACGTTTTTATTTTCATACATCGACGCTGGAAAGTGTAAATGTAGTAATTACGCGATAGTTGCACAGATACACCCCATAAACAATACCCTACTTCTTGGCTATCGGGTAAAAAATATTTCCTTTCTTTTGGGTTGCCTTAATCAGTAAAAAACCTAGTCAAACATAGTATAATTTTAAAATTCTGTTTTCACATAAATGAATTGTNCCTAGTCAAACATAGTATAATTTTAAAATTCTGTTTTCACATAAATGAATTGTATTTTCCCAATTTATTTATTAGAGAATCACTGTAAAACTCGATTGTACCCGAGCGAAGCCGGGCCTGTTCGCTAGTAGCATATAAAGTGGCAAAAATAAAGCATAATATTATTTTACGTCATACCACTATGAAACAAACGAAAGGCATAAACTTAAAAACATCAGTTTCAATATCAGAATAAAAGTCTTCTCAGATGCATTGACAAACAGCGATAACGTGCAGGACCTTCACGATTCCTGAGGCACGCTTGTATCCGACGAAGCATGCCAAAAGCGAGATCATTAAGCATTTCCTGAGACAAATTGTCCCACTCCTCAATTGCGGCTGTTTTGAAAACATGAATGTTCATTGGCGGTTGTGCACGGTTTTAAATCTCTCGTTTGAAGGAGGACCACGCATTCTCTATTTATCTCTATGCATTCTCTAATAAGCTGGTCAGTTCATTCTTCGGATCCACGAAGGTGCAGCTACGGGGAATATGCTAAACTTTGTGTGAGCAGTGTAATTATTTTCGTCACTCGGTGCACTCATTCTAATGCACGCGCCGTCTGCCGCTCCTATGGCGATGACAACGATGCAGTCGCCTATCTACTGCTTGGACTGCGCTGCAAAAATGCTTTAAATATGTTTTTTTAAAGAAAACTATTAAATATGTTCCCAATACGTTTATCTACGAAAAGAAAACGTGCCCCAGAGGAGGGCGGAATTGTATTTTCAAGATATCACTCATTCTTGTGGAGCCCTTCAACATATTTGAAGACGGCTTTTTCAGACTGCTATATTTTAAAACATACTACCCGGACACAAGCGAAACTACGATAGGAGCCTGTAATTAAACTTGGTACAAAATTTTCATTAATGGAATGACAGGTTCACTGCGTAAAGTTCCATAGGCATACGCAACACGACGAGAACACTGCGCGCCAGTTAACGGCCCTGCCTGCCAAGCCGGCAGCCGCCAACTTGAAATGGGGAATCAAAGTTAAACGAAATTCCTTATCGGTGTGTCAATTTTAAAGATAACTTTCTCAAACAAAAAGCATTCTACGTGAAATTTATTAAGGAATGTTGCTATGTTAAGACATTTTGCCAATTGTTTTGTTTAATGTTTTTTTCTAAATTGTAATATTGCAATTTACACATAACAAAAAAAAGAAACAAATATATTTAAATATTTTTTTTTTAATGATTTTATACAGCAATATTTTCTGAGAAAGCCATGTTAAAAGATTTTTGTTTGAAATACGTATCTTTAAAATTGACGCAATGAGAAGGAATTTCGTTTAACATTGATTCGCCGTTTGAAGTTGGCTGCTACCGGCTTGGCAGGCAGGGCCGTTAATGAGCCTTGCTCTTGGCGGCGATGGGGCACTTAATGTGCTTCTGGGCTTCAAGCGCACACAAATAGTTCCGGGTGGACTACCGCGCCGTAAGTGGCTTAGAAATTCGCGAGGTTGAGCTGCCCTGGCACTACAAAGGCCCTGCGACAATGAGCCGATCATCTGCAGTGCAGTGCAGTGCTGATGACTGCAGTGCCTATCCCTCAGTTGCTACGTGCTACAAGGAAATGCTGATGGTCGGCTGGTGAGCGAGGTTCCTGCGACCCGAAATACGTGTCACAACGTTCGCAGAGTATTTTTTTGTTATTTGCATCCATTACGCGAATATTTATTGCATGTTTATTGTTTATTTCCTTAAAAACATACCGTGTAGACACACGCAGTTTTTGATTTTTAATATTATTTACGTAGTTTAACTCGAGACATTTTAACTCATTTACTTATATTTTGGTTCATATGAATTGTACATAAAATATTTCCCTAAAGAGTTTTTTAATGTGTATAACTGCTTACACATACCAATTTGTTGCAGCTCCGTGTCAAAATCGGCTTCCGCCACAAAGAAAATAAATATTTAATACAACATTAAGAGCGGTCTACTCGCTTCGAAAGGCATTTGTTTATAACCGAAATCGTTTATGGGTTTCCCAAACTTAACGCGCGCGTGCGCTTTACGAATCTACATTTCATTGGCTCACGACTTTGCGAAGTACGTTTCTTAGCCAATCACAAATAGAGTGCTGACCTGCTGTCGACCGGCTGCTGATCGGCTGCCGACCGGAGATAAAATATGAACTGCTTCGCCAGCACAGCACTGCGCTGCACTGCTCTGCACGTCAGCACTGACGTCATGGTCGCGTGGGCCAATTAAATTCCATAATAGCATTGGCACTGCACTGCAGACGATCGACACGTCGCGAGGTTCTGGTTTTTGTATCCCTGGCTAGCAATGGTTTGGTTTGACGTTCTTGCGTAGACGATTGATCTAGGTCAGTAAGCAGCCCTCCTATCACCCAACCAGTATAAAAATGGGGAAATTAATAAGCCGAATTAAATTCAAATAACTTAGAGCATGCATGATAAATTCGTAACCACCCTCACTAAAGATAACTTGGTTCCTAAGATATACTTTCACTTGTTGAGTACTCTCCGGGAAGTTTTGATTGGGTACATGCGAGAGTGCGAAAAAAAAAAACCTTGCGGAAAGAGAGGGCACTGCAGACAATATTCAGCAAGAAATATTTAAATTATGGATATTTAGAACCTGTTCTCATATATTTATCTCTTTTCGAGTCAGTTTTGTTGGCATCGGCATCGGAACGATCAATAAGAGGTGCTTTTCACAGTTGAGTGTAGTTGAACCTACCTCCACGATTTCTTGCAGAAATGCTCGATATGTACGCTAGTAGTTTCTATAGGCTGTTCACTTTTAATTGGGGACTTTATAAAGCCCTCTTAATAGCGCGTCTCCTTGGAGCTTTTTTTTTTATAGCGCGTTTGAGATTCAGAAGCAAGCGAGCTATAAGGGCGACACTGACACGCATACCTAGTGCCTCATCACTCCTACGTGTAAGGCGCCGAACTGTCTCCGCTGTGCTGCGTGTACCTATGGAACTTTCAGCGTCGAACCCTATCATTTTATTGATGGAAAGTCTGTAGGAAGGTTCAGTGCAGGTCCCTATAATAGTTTCCCATGTTTCCGATCAGTATATTATGAGATACAGCAGTTTGAAAAAGACGTTTTTAGCTATCCTGGAGGGCTCAAAAATAACATTTATAATGTGAATGATGCATTGAGAGTTTTATACGTACCTCGTCTGAAGTGTGTGGGTTCTTTTTGTACATTGCTACAATGGGGACACGTTTAATGGTTACGTAAACAACCCGGATTTCAAACACTCTGCAACTCCATTCAAGCGCCTGGTAGGGGGCGCCCTTCAGATCCACTTTCCTCCTTATTTTTTATATTTACTTGATGTGTAACATTTAGATTACCATGGATTTAATGAATGTTTAATGCGCCAGTCAAGGAAAACTTGACATTGTTAGAAACTGAAACCTGTACCAATATTCTGATTCGTACTCTGTAATGTGTAAGAAATAGAAAATCACAAGTTNATTGTTAGAAACTGAAACCTGTACCAATATTCTGATTCGTACTCTGTAATGTGTAAGAAATAGAAAATCACAAGTTTTATTAGCCATAAATTTAAATATCACACTCGCAATACAAACTCCAGACTTCGAACTGTCTTACTTGCTTCACTTCAAACTTAAATGACAGAAAGCTTGCCAGTGTGTACCGTAGTATATATGCTGTTGACGGGAAATTATTATTTCCAAAGTTTTATTAAAAAAAAAAGACTCGCTTTACTTCGAACAGTCGACAGTGTGTATGGTTAGACATATGCGGCACTAAGATATAACAGAGGATAGGGAGAAGACAAGGAGCAACTAGATAAGTTACTTGACTCGTCGCGATATNTGCGGCACTAAGATATAACAGAGGATAGGGAGAAGACAAGGAGCAACTAGATAAGTTACTTGACTCGTCGCGATATGGCGACACAGATTGATGGGAGCCATTATAAAGTCACTTTAAGTCAAGCCAGCAATCTAGCTCCGAAACACGGAGAAAAATTCTTACACGTTTGTTCCATATATATTATTCTTGAGATTCAGTGGCATGACTCAGCTAGGTTCTTTTGTTTTAGGAAAAAGTTTCCTTTGCTACATTAAACAAAGTAAATTTAGGCCTCTACAAAATTGATAAATAAATCTGATATCTTCAAATGGAGTGCATGTCTGTATCTTACTCTCATATAATAAGTGAAAGATATTTAAATATTATTTGGTATCCGAACCACATAATGTGATTTTTTTATAATTGACTAGCTGTGCCCGCGGCTCCGCTCGCGTGGACTACAGAATTATTGTTTAAGTTTTTTTTAAATAAATAATCTAAATAAAAATTCGCAGCTGACTCGCAATAAATACACGCACATGCTCGAACGTGATTAGTTTGTTACTAACGACGCGAGCCGACCGAGTGCCGGCCGCTGTCGCAATGCCATTCTCATATACACAGAGGCAAACAGAACCCCTTTCTCTCTCAGATTATTATTATTTTGCATTACATTTTGTGTATCCCATTGTTGTATACTGTTGCGTGCAGTGAGTACGTACGAGTCGTCTCGCCTTTACGTTTTACACGTTACACGTTACGATGTAAAAGTGAGTAATAATATTTTCATTTCCCAACTACTAGTATTAAAAGTAAAGATGTTAAATTAACTTTGTCATTAGGCTAAACTACGGTAGTAAATGAATGCATTAACTTCTACTATATTCCCTCTGAAGCATATTATCCATTTAAAATATGACCGGGTCATATTTTTTCCCTCGCGTATGTGTGCATCTGCTATTGATACTAGATGTGAATCGTTCCCATAGTACACCGCGATTTCCTTGCGCTTAGCTACCGGCTATAGATACCGGTGTGGTATCGATACGGCGTCGACATTTCGGTATCGATGAACCATTAGCCGGATGGGGCGCTCAGGCTCGTTTAATACGCACAACGCATTCTACCCGGAGAACTGGTTGCTTTACACTTCGTTAACGCTTGTTTTAAAATACACGAGTACTATGGTTATATAATGTGTGGAATTACGTGTAGGTCCTAAACATCAGGATTTAAATTACTCTTGATCCTAATAAAAGTCAAGTAACATTACATTACTCAATAAATTTTATTTGCGTTATGAAACTAAATGTTTAATTTTTCTTGTAAATATTTAATACAATTTTTTTTAAGAAAATACTTAGTTCTGATTCTTAATAGCGCATAAAATATTAATGAATATTAAACGTGTTAATTTAAGTCTACAAATTTTAGACGCCAGTATAGATAAAACATAAGAGGGCAATGTTATATAATGGTTTCTACGAACTTTGTGAGCAAGAGTTTAGTTAAAGTGCTGTAGTTCTGTACGGCTATATTTACGCCTTAATTTTTGTATATTTCATTGCTGCGCAAAAATTATGATACTGGCATACATCATTCTGGGAAAATATATATCGTATATCGCTGTCATAACTACCACTTCCAGAACTAAGGTGGTTTCAAACGGTATCCATATCGAAGGCCTGCCCTGGCATTCTTTAGGAAACGTCCAGGTGATTAATTAAGTGGATATATGATTAATTATTGCAGAGATTTCGGACTTGTCTTTCTGTACATGATACCAAGTCACTGTTAATATTAGCTATAAGCAGTTACGGGTATAACGTTTTTTTAAACTGACTCCAAAAGTACTGGAATAACCGTGAAACAGCAAATACTGGAACCACGAGGCTATTCTTCATTCTACGTCAGCTCATTTTTTGAAGTTATCATCGACTTATGCTGTTCTTGATAAACGGTGGCTGGTATACATCCAATCTCCTACAGGTTAACTTGCTAGTACAGCTGCATCCCAAGGTGCCTTCGGAGATATTTACCTCTGGCAGCTGCTCTTGTTACTAGACGATACCTACTGCTGAATTCCAGACATCCCGATGTTCTCTGAAATTCCTTGGGTTAACTCGCCATCCGTCTCGCTATCCGTGCATTCCTTTCGTAGCAGTATTGCTTGCGGCAACGGAGCAGCATCATTCTGCTGCTCGCATCAAGTGGCCTTCAGAGGCGGTGAAAGGAGGCCCAATATAACTCTGCTCCGATACAACATTTTACTAGTGCTAAATATTTATATGTTTTTGCACTGCGAGAAATATTTAGTCCCAGGTACCAAGTAAATTTGCATTAAAAAGTTTGTTAATATTGAATGATATTTCGTCCACACAAATCATCTGCGTTTGCCCCGAACACCTGCACTAATTTCCTTGAGCCAAATTAAGCATTTAAAACAACTTATTGAGCCAAACTTATATTTGGTTATTCCGAGATCGTATACAAATATTTAGTACACACACAAAACCGTTTTTGAAAAGACGCTAAACTAATTGGTTTAGTTGCCATAAACATGGTCAATTCAAATAAATATTTTGTTTGAAGTATATACGTATGTGGTTAGCGGAAATAATTTGACATAAGGAATATTGTAACCAAACTTATGATGCAACAAAATTAATTTTATCCAGTAACTGAATTTATTTGATTTACTGTATAGAAATTAGTTAATTTGTCTTGTTTTGAATATGCAGCTCAAAAATTTGGTAGTAACTTCTGTGAAAATTAGGATTATAGCGGTATTTTCAATGTATTTAGCAATGTCTGATACTGTTACAAATAGTCCAGTAAAACAATTTCAACAGAAAACAAAAATTAAATAAGTAAACTTGAATATATATTATTAACACATGTAGCTGTCGTGTATTTGACTCACTCCATATCTAAAAACTTTATAATCTTCTCAATTGCCAACTTGGTAGCCATCTTTAAGTCGCAGACAGTCCGGGTTCGATTCGCGGTCATTCCCTTTTTTTATTTGTTACAAACGAAATTGTAATGTTCGTAAAGTCGTCAAAATCTTAAGCGGAACAAACATAATCGTAAAAGTTTAGGGCAACCATATTACAACAACACAATTTGATTTCTGCAAAAAAATATTTTACTGACCTTACACAAGTAATTAATTTGTTTGCGCCAAACAAATTTCATTTGATAGTAATATTTATCGGTGAAAGCTGCTTAGATCGCGCATATTCGACTATAACAGCATATTCGACGCATTTTAATTGCAGAACAATGCCATTACTGATGTGGGTAGATTCACAGTGTGTGTGTCTGTAAACCACAGTTGTTTTGAGCTCTGCCTGCTTAAAGTTGGATAAAAACTTCATTATCAGTTGAATTCTCTATCAGCCGTGCTCTCTAGAGTATCGCGCGTATTTGTTAAAGAGGCCGGACCAATGTGGTGCCGAGCCCCATACCTGTTACGACACGCAATCTATAATCACCGCCGGCAATCGAGTGGTTTGGAGCACACTACAATCAAGTGGTGTCCCGTCCCCTTTAAAGCTTTCAGTCCACAACCGTGCGACTATAAACACCAACTTTTCACTTTTTTTAGCGCATTCTCTTTTACTTCGACCCCTTTCATGAATTGCAAACCTCCCAAATGGTATCCGTTCGAAATGTTATGTATTTACAGTTTCTTGACCATTGCAAACATATATAAATATAGCTAATAAACATTTCATTTTCATTCGTTTACCAGCACAATAAGATTGAAATTTAAAACTTTTTCGGCCCTCGCATATAAATATNATATATATATATATATATATATATATATATATATATATATATGTATATATATATATACACACACACATTCATATTTATTAAATTTGTTTTTTTTATACAATACAGGTTTTATGTCAGTTGGTTTTTGCTAAGTGCCTTGTTTTGAAAACTTTTTTTATAACCAGAAACGAGGACGGTTCGGAGGCGGGGGAAGGCATTAAAAGATTTTCTTTTAATATTTGCTTACTTGCTGCTATTTGATCTAAGTACATATATAAGATTTTAAGGTTATCTTCTCATGCTTACTTGTCTTTTTTTCCACGCATTTTCCTGTTCCCGTGTACGTTTTTTTTTCGGTGTGAGTCAGTAACCAGTATGACCTATTGGCCTGTGCTTTGAGAAAACTTAGCTTTAAACGCTGCCACAGCGTAGAATTGTGATTTTTCGATACTATTCCCGTTATCTTAGAGTATTTTTAAAATATTTTCCACTAGGCGAGTCTGACGAAAACTTGGACAAGCTTAAAACTTTGGGGAAGTTTTCTTACGTTCAAATGACGACAATATTATACACGTTCTTCATATTACAAATACAAGCTATCCTTGTCGCTCCAGCTATTACTTTATTTTGCGGACAGCCTTAAAATCACACCACTGTAGGACATATTACTAAAAGGAAATTAAATGTTTTCAAACAAAGCCACTCTTAATGTGTCTCATTGTAGAAATTTGGATCAGCAGTCATTGGTTGGATCTCGAAAGCAATACGTGAAATAAAACCCCAACAAGTAGCAGCGAATTGTAACGGGGAGGGATGGAGTACCCAAAGAAAATCAAATGAGCTTTTGGAACTTTTACCACGTTGTTGACTTGCGAACTTGAATTTTGCATTTGTTTTGTTATTGCTGGCCTCTCTCAACCTTAAAATGCTACAAAGGGAGTACCAATAAATATTTTGCAGAGTGTTTTTATCACATTCAAGTAATGCACGTAATGTCCACTACCTTCTTCGTAATGAATATAGGCCAACATTAATTTTTTTAAATATTGTTATAGGCAGCCGCTCTGTGAGCGTACGAGGCACGGATGATTAATTGACGCGCGCGCTATCAGTTGCAACCGGAGACGCAGCGGCTTATCGTAAAGGAATGTTTACAAAGGGTGCCTGTTATGCCTATCAGGGCGCGTGCCGCTTCTGACCTTGGGTGTCGGGTGTCGTTGAGACATCTGAAGATTGCTCTGGATTACTTACCTCGTTTCTCTCAGCCAGACTCGGGGTGCAGCAAACCTTCCAGGTCAAGGCCAGTTGCTATAGAAAGCGCGTTGGTTCTCCGAGCCGGCAGTTGATGAGTGGATGAGTGGCTAGAGTTTTAACGATAGAAGACGAGTGAGAGAATTAACTAGCGGAAGGAAAATCTGCGACTGCAAGTATCACAGCAGTGAAGATTGCAACTGGCAGGCTGGACTATCGGACTAGATGCGTGAGTAAAATAAATTATAAATGAAGGCAACAGACGGACTGAATATGTGTTAGTGATGAGTATGAGTTAATTGAGTATAACCAAATAGAGATATTGAGAAAGACGTTAATTAGAATTGAAATAAACATTGAATATTGCGTTCACTGAGAAATAAAAAGAGTAATAGTGGATATGGGTAATTTAATGCTGTAAATAATTGCTGCGTGAATAAATAAATAATAAAATTTAGCTCTTTTATTTTTATTAAAACCTCCATCCCTCACGAACTCGGATACGCCTCTCCGGCGTCTTCTAACAATATTATGCTTGTAGTAATTCTTTGTCGAGTTATTTGGAAAATGATAGTAAATTTGAAGCTTAGTTGTATACCTAAGACGTTTTTCGAAATTTAATTCACATTTGAATATTATATTCATATTCTATATTTTAGTATAGGCCTACGTAGAAAAATACGGTCCCGTCAACGAAGAAAAATTGTACCAAAATTTTGGAGACCTCAGTATTTCCTGAAGAAAATCCCATTATTTGTTTACAATTGTCTTTTAAAACACGTCAGAAAACAAATTAGTTTCAAGTTCTCCAGACACAGTATAACTCCTCATAAAAAAGACAACTGCACTACTTTTCGCCTGTCCTGACTTCACATAATATTTTCAGATTACACATAAATCACTAGTTTTAATCATGAAGACCACTTTACAGAGCAGCGAAATGTATAATTCCAAACTGCATCGCGTTCATGGTTGAATAAAACAATTTCAGCACCTGCTTAGATTCAAATTTGCACCCACTGTGATTAATTATTCCAAATTCTAAAATGTACTTCACTGTCGACTATGTTCCTGCAAATATTTTTTATACTCACATATTCCGTCAAATAACTACTTGAAAACAGAAAAAATACACTCCGGTTGGCACAAATCTAATCATTACGTGCTTTAAAAGACACAGATATAGAATTACATTATTAGTTCGCTGCCAAAATCACTGTGCGTCTTTCTGTGTTTACGTTGAAGTGTAAACTTTTACGAGAAGGGTACTTTCTTCCCCTCTTGGTAGTTTTTTTTTAGTGTTAAGGGATTTTTCTCCACGTGTTAATTTTAAAAGTGTTCTATACTTGTAAAAGTGGGCTAGATATACGAAACGCCGCTTGCAGCCGTGTAGCAAGATGTAGTCGATGTGGGTAATGTTGATCACACTGCTGCTGAGGGCAGAGGCTGGACGAGTCCATCCCTTGCCGGCGAGCCTGGTCCAACATGACCGCGCGATAAGGGGTGTCCACGGGTTGGCGGCAGGGCTGGTAACAGGTTAAACGGCGATCGTAACCCTCAGCGGCGCGCCTGTGTCAACACTGCTGACCAAGTACACGGCCTTCGTGAGAGTGTGAGGCGTAGTTGGAGGAGGGCAGCAGTGCCGAACAGCTGCGGCCAACGAGACACGTGTGGCCAACTGCCAGTTTCAACCAGCAGGGTAACGTGTTGTGGCCGTCTTACCGTCACTGCATTTAACTGTTTCAGTTCCCGTGCCCACGATCCAGGACATGTTGCACATGAAGGATATTTTTGATTGGCACTGTGCATGACGAGGAGAAAGCAGCTATTTTTTGAGCGTCTTCCTTGTGAGAAATTTTATTTGTTGATGTTTCGGCTTCTCTCATCTGTCATTGGTTAATGCTGCCATCAACTTTCACGCATAACGTTGTTCACTGGTTGCCAGAAGCACGCTCGACAAAAGCAGAGCACACAGAAAAAAAAATTATGCGATTGCAACACTTGAGCTGTAAAACTAATTCGGTACTGAACTGGTTAACCCAAGGCCTTTTTAATTGACCGCTGAGATACATACTTCTATTAAACATACTTTTTATATTCTTTTCACTGTTATTTCCAACTTTTCTGAATCCCTAATTAAGTTCTACTTATAGGATATTCCCCCACCGCATGCAAACAAAGCTTCATAGAGTCTACAAAAATACACCAAAAGGGCAGCGCACAGCATTCGTGCGCTCTCA
This sequence comes from Clitarchus hookeri, assembly GCA_002778355.1. NCBI lineage: Eukaryota > Metazoa > Arthropoda > Insecta > Phasmatodea > Phasmatidae > Clitarchus > Clitarchus hookeri. Next base: position 50,291 of record NQII01009588.1, on the reverse strand, counting down.
CTCTAATAATATTATGCATAAAAACTATTCCTTACTAGGCATTATCAACACACCTATTTTATGACTGTTTTTATTCATAATGGATTAATTGTAAGCAAAAGTTCAATTGAACCAAATTTATGTTAACACAAGTATAAAACGGTTTTGATAAATTAGATGTTTAGGAGACTACCAAACACATTATACATGGGGTAATTTTTCAATGATTTTGTTCCAAAAGTGTGAAGAAACCGCGAATAGACTATATGTGGAATTTCTGTATATTCGGGACCATGCGAAATTTGTATGTTAGTCATTTTCCTGCGTTTCTGCAAGAAGTCGACAAAATTTTCCAGAATATTTTATGGTAGCAGAAAAAAAAACAAATAAGTGTCGAGATTCTGAGCATTCACTGCCAACACTGCCTACTCCCTAGTTTACGATAGTAGAGGAAGCAGGTTATCTCTGGTTCTCATAGTGGAACAGCCTAAGAGACATACCCGCACCTGCAGTTCATCCCATCACGTCTTCTACCCTCCCTCTCACGTGATTGGTCTTTTATATATCCTCACCCCTTCTTAATTGCTGACAGATATGCTAAGTGATAGTGTTTCGCAAAATCGGTACCCTGGCGTCAGTTCTATGCAAGAACCGTGTTTTTTTTACGGTCAGCATGGATATCGCACTTGTCGTAGTCGACTTGCGTTTTTTTAAGTTTAGTTACCAATGCATACGTCATGTTAGAAATGTACCTTTATTTCTGTTACAAAGGCCGGAAAACGATTATGCATGGGAAGTAAAATAAAAATTCATGTTATATATATGATTCAAAGTATATATTAAGAAAAAAAAGTAAAATAAAATACTTTCGTTTATAGATATCGAAAGCTATTAGAGATAAAAGTAAACGAATGTAAATTATATATAATTAAAATAATAAAATTAAGACCTGACTCAATAATTGCAAACATCCAACCTCATGAAGAAGACTGGAAGTTTCCATTCTTTTAGCGCTGTAAATTTTGTACCTCTGAGAATTTACCGAATGTTCAAGACTTATTATTTATCATCAGGATTGAATGTACGAGAAAGGTTGCTTTATTGTAACAAACTTCCATACTGTTGCACATGGGTTTCTGTAAAATACCTTGGCGGTAGGCAACCTGCGTGACTTATGTGCTGAACGTGTTGCTGACTGAACTACCGACGATACCAAACCTCAGCTAACTACACAGCAGTATCATCACAAAGTAAATTTAGAGAGGCGGATCAGACACCTATTCCGCGAAACTCCAGCCGCACACTTAAGCAAAATGTCGTCACTGGCCATTATTATATCGGAATCTCGTTCACCAATCAGCACCTGATATAACCTACTTGCCAGCCAGCAACTCAGCCAATAGGGAACTTTTTGAATCACTCAGTAACCAATCAGATAAAATATATGTTCCCAGAGCCTTGCGTGACCAATCAGCGAATGGGTAATCCCACACCAAAGGAACCGCCACTCCAATACGTCTCAGATTACTTACTGTATCTACTCCATGGTGTGCGCATGCGTCATCTGCAACCGCTACCAGTCAGCAAAAGTTACGTCTAATTCTGTCTTTCACTGCACAGCTCGTAGTCAAAATGGACAAGTAATCGTTCAGATCTCATTGACATGATTTTTATTTCTAGGAAACCAAATTACATGACACATTAGCTGCACCTCGGCATCAGAAAAAATATTTTACTAGACAACACCCAACCAACATCACTTTCGCGAGGATTGACCGACGCATACGGTAAAATGGGAGTTTACTACCAAACTATAGAGCCTATGGTAGGTAAATAATAAAGTATTTACTAGGGTTGGGTGGAGACGTACTTACCTTCATGTACCGGCATCCATGGCATTGCCGATTAGGCGGGTTCTTCACACAAGACTTTGTGGGCTGTGTTGAAAGAGCAGCTCCTATACTCGTAATATAGAAATAAATTCCAGGCAATGGACACCCGTGGCTTTCTCTCCACAAACAATTTTTGTTCCTGTTTTCTACAGCTCACAGCTCGTGATCCGGTGTTTCACAGGTCGTCGTTCTCTACAGACAAAGCATGTTTCTATCGTTACTGTACCCTATGTACAGCAGCCGGACCAGCCATATGTGGACTGTTTAAAACCTACGCGCCACCGTCTATACCGAGAGCAGTTTTTGGTTATGTGGTTCGGCATTATCAATGACAATTTGTTGTAATTATACGTCTTATCAATGCGTTTCGAAGTCTGTGTGTACGAACATTCTAGCAATAAAAACTACTCAAGATGTTGGAGGACATGTTCGCTATTGGTACATCGTCATATATGGCTTCAGCACGATAGTGTTAAGGGGTCCACCTACCTGGTGCTTGAATTGCATTGCAGAGTGTAAGAAATAAACGTTTACCCACGAAACTATTAGACGAGAGTCCTATGTGCTGATCTACAAAACGAACTAGTACATTAGACGAGGCCTGATGATTACTTTACAGCCTGCTGTGTGCTTAAAAGCACCATTTTAGAGCGTTCCAACAGCTTAAAACAGCTTACTCCTGTATCTCAAAATATACACGTCAGTGGCCCTGCACTAACCCTTGCTAAAGATTTTCCGCCAATAAAATTATAGGGTCACCTCCCAAAGTCCCATAGGTACACGTTTCAGGACGAAAACACTGCACGCCAGTTCAGAGCCTTGCTCATAGGTGCGATGGCGCACTTGATGTGCGTGGCAGTGTAGCCCTTATCGCCCCCCATGCTTCACTGCCTCAGACGTGTAAAATAGCTCCAGGCAGGCGGGCTCATTAAGCACCACCTCACAATGCTCATAGTGTACGACAGTTCCTCGTTATACAACATTCAGAGCCTGCATGCTTCCCCGATTTATCAACGCTCGACTTCCACCTGTGGGGTTACATAAAGATGCGCAAGACAACACATCAAATAAACTCGTCGCAAGGATAACAGGTGCCTGCGATACGATTATAACGAACCCTACTGGGTTACATAATGCATGTGTCGCAGTAGACGGCTGACAATTCGCTATGAGGACTGTCTGTGGAAACCTAGTCAGTGTAAAATGGCGTATCATGATAAAACACAATTAAACCACATGTATAGATGAATGAAATAAAACAATACCAAGGCACGCCAGCCACTCAGTGTTCCTATCTCTATGGCATTAAATGACCACCCTTGTAAACGACGTATTTTGGAGTGTTTTAGGGCAACAATTTTTGCACATGTAGACATTTTGATTAATATCAATTGAAAATCCTATAAACACCTAGGTGCAGAATAGTTTATTGTGGTAATGATGGGAATATTATTCAGAGTTAGAGTTCAAGAGGACAGATATGTTGTCCATGCCGTTTTCTTTAATCAATATCAGATTCCGATTTTTAAAATAAAATTATTTCATTTATTTTTTAGGATGTAAGACTTGTAAAACTAATCTTAGATCGATATTTTACAATATTTTGCCTAATTTTTTACTTGGAATCGCCTAACAAACTTTTTAACACACCTGAAGTAATAATTTTCTAAATTATTATCGGGTTGTGTAGAGATCAAATTTTCAGACTCCGAATAAATTAAGTACAATTGGCTCTCGATTACAAACCGAAAAATGTGCATGTTAACGAATTTAGAGGACAGAAAGCAAACCCAGGTGGGTGATTGAAACTATGGTGCATTAAAATGATCGCAACCTCACAGCTCCCATTTAAAATACACTGTGCCAGACTTCCAATATATACACTACTTATTTTATATTTGATTTATTATTATTGCATGTATCCTGTTTAACATAGAAAATAGAGAAAATCGGGTACCTTTCCAACACTACTGCTTACCTATTAACTATCAAATTATCTTTTACTTCGCACGCTTACGCATACATTAATATATCACTTAACATAAGTAGGTCACTACGTACTTTTACACGTTGAATTATACAACATATACAATACTTCATGTGCCACCGCACCTTCGAAACTTTGAGTGGCGTTTTCACGAAAATGTTTCACTGCAGCGAGTTCGGACAAGAGGACTTTTTGTCTTCATTGTGTCATGGTGGGTCATAATTTGCCTCAACTTTTTCTTNATTATCTTTTACTTCGCACGCTTACGCATACATTAATATATCACTTAACATAAGTAGGTCACTACGTACTTTTACATGTTGAATTATACAACATAGACAATACTTCATGTGCCACCGCACCTTCGAAACTTTGAGTGGCGTTTTCACGAAAATGTTTCACCGCAGCGAGTTCGGACAAGAGGACTTTTTGTCTTCATTGTGTCATGGTGGGTCATAATTTGCCTCAACTTTTTCTTTACCGCATAGTGTTCCAAAGTCCCCTGCGAAAAGAGGGTGACTACCCCTACTTACGCAATGAAGGAGGACGATTTGACCAACCAAATTTACACATATTTACGATCTCCGATTCGTGAAACACCATTCCTATTTTGATGGCTCCATCTCAAGTATTTCCTGCGATATTTACATTTACGTATTTCAAAACTCTATTTTCAACACAGCGTACCTCCCTTAATATTCACCACATGATGGTATTGTCAATGTATACCCCACCTTGTTTTCCACAAGGAATCGCCTCCTGGAGTTTGGCAAATTAATTCTGGACCACATTATATACATCAGTTTCAGAAAACACTTGCATGTCTGCACAATGTTGAACACTGTGATTCCAAAAACAATATATACTACTGGATGTGTAAATCGCTACACCCATAAGGTGTCATCCATTTGGAATAAAATAAAGACCACATACAGTACCAACTGCACAGTGCAAATAGTTAAAGTGATGTAGGAGGCGCTTGTGGCCAGTACCCAAGGCTTAAAAGGGCCATACAACAGGCTGCAAAGGCAGCAGTATGCACGTTAAGAGGCAGATCAGTGTGCAACAGCGTCATTCTAGCTAAGATTATCACCACCAAGACCTATTTGAACGGAGTCGTAAGGTCGGACTGCACGAAGCCAGATGTTTGGCTCGTCGTGCAGCCATTAATCGTGGCCGTGCAGTCACCACATGACAATGAATGCAGGCGTGGATACATACAAGTCGTATTTTACGTAGAGTAACTACTGGTCCTGCCAAAAGCACTACAAATAGAGAAGGTNGGCGTGGATACATACAAGTCGTATTTTACGTAGAGTAACTACTGGTCCTGCCAAAAGCACTACAAATAGAGAAGGTCGTTTTATCCGCCGACATGCAGTAGCAGAACATGGAACCGCATCCAGAAATATCCTGCAGTCTGTGAGCCTGCACTGTATTTTCCAGGCTCAACAAGAACCATTCGCCACTGTTTTAATGAGACTGGCCTAGAGGCACGGCGTCCACTGCGCCATTTGCCTTTGACCCCTCGACATCACGATACGCCGTCAATGGTGTCAAGAAGGTCAACATTTGGCAGAGGAATGGCAATGCAATGTTTTCTCCGATGAGTACCGCTTCAGTCTTAATGCAGATGATGGTCGCAGCAGGGTTTGGCTCCGCAATGGGCAATTCAGCGACCTTGTAGTGATTCGTGAACGCCATACATCCCAGACATCAGGTGTTATAGTACAGGATTCCGTCAGTTATGACTCCCGGTCACGTCTTGTGTTGTTGAAGACACTGAGATAGCACAGCGATATGTCAATACGGTTCTGCAACCCCGTTTTCTGTAATTTGTGCACAGCATACCCGACGACTCCATGCAACAAGATAATGCCCTTTCACATACAGCTCGCATCACCAATAGACTCTGCAAGATGTGGAAATCATTCCTTGTCCTGACAGGGCTGCAGATTTGTCACCTATTAAACAACTATGTGACATGATTGAGCAACGTTTGCTCCGCTATCAACCACCTGTCCAAGCACTGGCACTACGGGTGCAGTTGCAGGAAGCATGGTGGAATGTGCCTTGGAATACTAGCTGCAACCTGTATGATGGAATCCAACGACGCAATGCTGCCTGTATAGTCGCGAGAGAAAGCTTTACCCCACATTGAACTTGTGCTTTGCGGATGCTAAACAACATACCACCTATGCATGAAGGACTAGCCACTGTACATTTGTATTATATATCAGCCTGTGATGGTTTAATAAATTTTCGTGTAAGGAAAGTGCATGTAGCGATTTCCATGTCCAGCAGTACATTTTTGGGCAAATTCATTACCTACCAATATTTCCAAAACTTCTTCCTTGCTTAGTATCTTTCTAACACATCATNACATTTTTGGGCAAATTCATTACCTACCAATATTTCCAAAACTTCTTCCTTGCTTAGTATCTTTCTAACACATCATTTCATCCGCTTTACGTATGCATCTAAAAATATAATTTAATTCAAGAATGTGTGATTCCTTAATCAAGGTATCAAATATTTAATGCATAAACAGATCTCAAATTTGAAATATCTGGTAATATTAAAGTATTTACATGTAGGCCATTACAAAATGATCAAATATTTCAAAATAAATATTAGTGTGTTATTTTTAATACCCATACGTCATTTAGTGCGAACATTGTTAATTTGTTAAAATGATATTTGCCATCCCTAGGCATAAATGCATGGTTTTGAGTTAATTCCATGATGGAAGCATTAAATTGTGATACTAAGTACTTTCACGTGTGTATTGTTTATAATTAGTATGTTCAATGAAACAAGTGTNGGAAGCATTAAATTGTGATACTAAGTACTTTCACGTGTGTATTGTTTATAATTAGTATGTTCAATGAAACAAGTGTCAGAGAAATTACATATAATTTCTTATGAATGAACCAAAATTAACAAACAATTGAGATCAGCTCCTCTTTCTGCTTCTCTCTCTCTCTCTATATATATAATTTTGAATAATAAACAAGGTACCAGTATTATGAGTAAATGTGCATTTGAAACCATAGTGTTTGTGATATGCATGCAATATGCATTGTAGTTCTGCATATATAATCATTGTAGTAATGTGTAAGAGCATTCATCATATCTGTAGTGCAGGCATATTTAAGGAAGCAATAACACCAACCCATTTCATACACTGTATCTCACTAAAGTTCTAAAGAATGAATGAATACAAGTTTCTGTGTTTTGAAAAATACACAAAATATAGTTTTAAATTATTTGTAATATTTATTAAGTCAATGATTGCAATTATTACAAAAAGTGCCTGTGAATAAACTTTAAAAATACAACAACGAATAACATGCTAAATAAATTCGAAGTATTGGATAAACTCGCAGAGCTCCTCCCACTAGGAGATAACGATGATGCAAGCTTTGCGTATACTTGCATTGTTAGGGCACACCACGAATTTTGTGACACAGTTGTCAAAGGTAGGTGGGTAGGGCTTAACGTCTCGTCGACAACAAGGTCATTAGAGACGGAGCAAGTTGCGAAGACATGAAGGAATGGGGACCAATCGACCATGGCCTGTAGTAAGGAACCATCCCAACATTCGTCTGGAGTGATTTCGGGAAACCGAAATCACATTGGCCGGACCCGGACTCGGACCCAGGTCCTACCAAATTCGAGTCCAAAGTCTAACCACTGCGCCACCTCGCTCGGTAAAAGTTGTCAAAAATGGAGACAAAGCTTACTACGTGGTAATGTGAACGACTTCGAGAGATTTTTTTTTCGAAATTGGGTTCAAACTTGAAAGAAAAAAAAACATTGAGAAGTTATACCGCAGTCTTAATATTATTAATTAATAAAACTAACATTCCCTGAAACACAATTGGTAAATAGCTAAACAACAAGATCATTGACATTCTGTGTTACATTTGGCAGCGTATAACGGCAGCAGATGTTAAATATATGAAATAATAATTTTTCCTTTTGCAATGATGCACATAATTCGCCTAACTTTGTCTTCCAATTTTTAAACTGAAGACATGCAAACTAAATTCAAAATTACAATACTACTATTAGTTTACTGTGTGTAAAATATCTGAATCAGCGTTACTTCATTTAAAAAGTAAAAAACTAAATTTGTATGCGAGGACAGAAATAGTTCGTTGATGTTCAACGTATGTGTTTTTTAATCAAATTGTTTCTTAATTCCTATTTAATATGTGTGCCTGTGTATAATTAAAGAATGAATTTACTAGTTAATCGATGTTATCATAATTTAAATCAACAAAAATTATAAGATATCACTTTATAAGTAACCATCTAATTCTTCGTTACTTTTGTTGCATAACTAATTACAATGACTCAACGAGAGTGATAAAGTTGAAACTTCAACTGTTTCCTACAAGCAGTTTACACACCGTGCACGTGGTTTAACATGTTATGCCTTCCTGAAAATTATATCGGTATTTCCCAGCATAAACAAAGTAGTAGTACCTAACAAGGGTAAAAATGCTGTGCACATCAAACACTTTATCAACTCTGTATGCAAGGAAACAAACTGGAGTGTTGGTCTCATGATCGAAATACCGAGCGAAGTAGAGCAGTGGTAACACACTGGACTCACATTCTGGATGACCCTGGTTCGATTCCAGGTCCAGCCATCCTATTTTCGGCTTTCCATGGTTTCCGAAATCACTATGCCAATTCTGGATTAGTTTGTTCTTTCATACAGACCGTTGCCGATTCCTTCTCTTTCCTACTTTGTGGTCATTCTATTACAATTTATTCTACTATTATTTTGACTCCAACATACACGTTACCTATACGACAACTTGGTTCGTTAACAACTACTCTCTATAGTAATCGCACATACCCCAATACAATGTACAACATGTATATTCATTTCAGTGGAACCCATACATGGGGTTTTTTCTCATTACCACATACCACATTATTCATTACGGTGACGACCAACAAACGTGGGGCACGAAAAGGAAGGTCAGTGGAGACGGGTTGTTCAGGGTCTTCTACTCGGTAAGTCTATGAATAGGAGATGCAGAAGACCATATTTTATAAGATGNAAACGTGGGGCACGAAAAGGAAGGTCAGTGGAGACGGGTTGTTCAGGGTCTTCTACTCGGTAAGTCTATGAATAGGAGATGCAGAAGACCATATTTTATAAGATGAACTGCACCCATAGACTACAGACATTTTGAATACACTGTTACCAACATGAATACTGAACAAAGAGATACCTCTACACAGACGGTCAGCAATAACACTGAGGTAGTACAGGTTAACCAGGCACCAGACCAAGCTGTAAACATAGATACCTCACATGAAGTCCCAGTCATGTCAGTCACACAAGCAGATTCTAGTGCCCAAGATAACACTTGCGCAGTTAGCAGGAATTACAATGCAGATGCAAGAAAATATGGCACTAGAAATGAGGCAGGCTAGGGAACAACAAGCCACACTGCAGGAGAATTTGACACAAGAACTGAAGCAGGCTATGGAACAACAGGCCCCACTGCAGGAACCCCTTACACGGGAGATAAGACAGGTACGAGACTNGAACTGAAGCAGGCTATGGAACAACAGGCCCCACTGCAGGAACCCCTTACACGGGAGATAAGACAGGTACGAGACTCTCAGGACTCAATGCAGCAAAACATAACTGCCAGTGTAGATAAGATGCAGCTGAAATTTACACAGCCGAGTCAGAACGTGGCAAGCCTGGTATCGAGCGTACAAACTGAGGTAAATACAGCAACCACCCAACTACGAGTATAAATTGCATATACACGAGGGGAAATCGAGTTTGTTGAAGAACAGTGCGCTATCCAGGTCGGTGAAACAGAGTTACNTAAATTGCATATACACGAGGGGAAATCGAGTTTGTTGAAGAACAGTGCGCTATCCAGGTCGGTGAAACAGAGTTACGTTTCAATGAGCTAGAGAAGAGGGTTGAGTGTAGACATAAACTAGATGTTGTAAACGAGCAGGTTTCTGCACAACTTGATTCGTTTGATAGGTATCTAGAGAATAAATTAGAACAGATAGAAAAGTCTGCGCACCACGAAAGGCAGAAAACCGATGCCAGTATTGTCAAAGTGGGAGAAAAGATTAGTTTCGTGGAAGAAACATTAGACCGAGTAGCTGCTTCTATGAGATATTTATGAATGTCAAAAACTCCACGTAGTGACTCCCAAACTACACCTACAGTTACTTCACTGCAGCTGGATTCCCCCACATGAACTACTGTCACACTGGAAATGGCTCAACATAGCGCACCAGTTAATACATTGCTTCATCATCCCTCAAAATTATGGGTGGAGCAGGTACCTCGTTTCAAAGGACGTTTAGGGGAGACTCCTATAAATTTCCTTATATGGTTCGAGGAATACATCAAGGTGTTTCGTTTGCCTGATGAAGTCATGCTACGTTGTATGAACCTAAGTTTGCGCAGTGCCGTATATTACTGGTGGGAGATTAACCGACCTAACACCAACACATACGCCGAATTGAAAAAGACATTTGTCGCAAATTTCTAGAACAAAAATTTCAAGGCCATCTGAGAGCTCAGCTTCACGCGGAAAATTTTGCCCGGTAAAGGCAAAAAGCTTGAAACCCATTTCTCAGACATTTATTATCGCTCATGAGACATGGATCCACCCATCGGTGACGAAGAATTTGTCGCTATGATTTTACATCACCTGCCATACAGATACCAAACGCACTGGACTGGCAGACATCCCAGCGATATCACTTCTTTCATAGAGGACCTACTAGCCTACGATCAGATAGGCTAGTGATTCTGAACAGTCAGGTAATTATGACAGAAGACAGACTATATACACTGACAATCGCGAGGCAGAGCAGAGAAGTTCTCCTAGATATCAGTATAGACCCAGGGTACAGAATTACTATACTGAACCCAACCAACCACGAAACCAAGGGGGTTGGAACAGGTATAACAGGCCGTACCGTGGAAGGAGGTACCGTCTAAGAGGTGGATACCGCAGAGGTGAACGCTGGAGAGGCCCAAGAGATCAACGAAGTGATTCTGAACCACATCCTATTGAATCAGCCGCGCCAAGTAGTCTGTCTAACCAGTAAGGCATGACTAATAACCGTGACGAGCAACAGGGCAGGACCCTTGATAATGGTTCAACGGTANTCTGTCTAACCAGTAAGGCATGACTAATAACCGTGACGAGCAACAGGGCAGGACCCTTGATAATGGTTCAACGGTACCTGGACAGAGCACTATCGCAGTACAAGACCAAATTGCTAATCATAATTTTGAAGTAGCGCAGGTAGCTACAGTGACTGAACAGAATATTAGCCCGCAAAGCAATCCGGGTTATGCAATACATCCTGGAGGAGGTTGCTTTGCGAATCAGGAGCCGCTAGACCAGTGATACTCAGACTTTTTGTTAGGGGGTCATATTAAGAAAAACTAAGACCGCCGCGAGCCTCACTTACGACACTTGGCATAATAATATTTGTGAACTAAAAGTAGGTAGGTAATTCGATGATATTTAAAATTCAGAGTGTCGTGTGCCGTCTTGCAAGTTGTTTGTTTATTCGTTCGATACGGTGATGGCGGGTGGAGGTAGTACATCAAAAATATGTACAGNCCGTCTTGCAAGTTGTTTGTTTATTCGTTCGATACGGTGATGGCGGGTGGAGGTAGTACATCAAAAATATGTACAGAAGTTGCCTGGCTGATAAAATAATGAAAAATGTCATCTAATTTCATCAGTGACTTTAACTTTTAATAAATTCGTATTATGTATTGCTTTTTTATTTTTGTAACTGACACCCTAAAAATAAGAATTTGGTAACTTGTATCTACGGAAGCCGGCGAGCGCGGGCCACAAAGAATGGGCCCGCGGGCCGCAGTTTGAGAACTCCAGCGCTAGACCCACGCATACCTGCTTTTAGAGCCACATCACCGAGGGGTACATGGAACAACAACTCCGCCAGACTGAATGGTAAAGACATAAGTCAGGACAGAAAATTAAACTGGTAGGTGTCAGTGAAGTTGGGTCCCTGTGGCTGACCGAAGGACAGTCTAGTCTGCCAGAGGGGTCAGTAGTTATATCTCCAGAAAAAAAAATGGTACGGAAGTACAAGTTAAACCGACTGATGAGTTATAGGAGGTGATTATTAAATAATACTGTTCATGAATCAACCACAGTTACACCTATGGAGATTTTGACCGGTCAGCAATCCAGCATTTTTGACCCTGATAAACTACCAGTTCCGGCAGCTTTAATGGATGAAACGCAACTTCAAGAGAGGGAAGTAAGAGATGATTTTAAATGTAAGCAAGTTCTGGGATTTTATCAGTTCTAATCTTCTGCCGCTATATAATGGCCCGTATATTGTAGCAATTGTGGAAAATGCCAACTGCTACGAGCTTGTTTGTCCTACATCTGGAAAAATAATAGATCATTTTAACTTAACATCACTGAGAAAGTATCACGCTCCAATAGAAAGAGTGTAAGTCAATACACGTCGTCAAAGTATCCAGGGCAGAACAGGATCAGATTACTGGATTTTTCTTTATTCCTAACAAAGACGACAGCAGACTGTATTTGTTTATTTGGGGAAAGTGAGAGGGTCAGCGATTTTATTTATTTAATGTGTGGAATTGTGGATATTTTTTTTGTAATTATGTAGTAGCCCAGAGAGGCTTGTTTTGGCGCGATGTATCATACCGCAGCCGAAACCATGTATTCCACGCCTGTGTAAGGACCCCTCCCCAAGTACGCTGGAAATGTAGAGTAATTGGCAGCTGAGAATAAGCCGTTTGCAAGAAACGTACGCTGAAAAAAAAGATAAATGCCAAGTATATTAAATTACGTAACCTTTCTAAGAAGTTAAATTGTCTAGTTAGCCTACCAAGAGGACAGCGAGCTTAGTCTGCCTAAAAAAGTATTATCACCTGGCCTACACACACTTCGCTATGGTACTCATTGCATTTTCTCAGTTTCTCTTTAAAGACTTACATTTAGGTTGCCATACACTAAGCTGTACTCGACTTGTGACTACAGTAAATAATTTTTTTTACCACAAAGCATTATGCTCATATTAATAATTCTCTAAAAACTTTAAAACCGACGATCACTAACCATAGTACCTTTAAAGGTGAAATTCCATGAAATTTTGAAGTAGTTCATCTAAGATACTCCATTAATAGTCCTCGTTGTGATAATAGTTCTCTCTTTCATGCGTCTTCCTTCATACTAATCCTTAATGTTATCTTGTTTTATGCGTTGTATGGTTGTATACAGATACGATTCACAATGTTTTGATTATTGATCATTTGTATGTTATCTTCGTTTAAACATAGCTATTTTTGTGATGATACAATAAGCAGCTACCGACGTCTTCCACGTATGAATTTACGTGAAGTATTTTATGGTATTAATTGTTAATTGTTGTAAATATACTGTATTCTAATGAAGCTAATTTTGTTCTTAAGATTTAATTACGGTGACTTTGGTAGCACAGTTTTATATGGGACAATAAATACTGTGAAAGTGATTTTGTTGGACACTGCGAGTTTATCAGTGCCATTTTAAAGACTGTACGTAATATTGTGGGACACTGATTTTTCCAGTGACATTTTGCGTGTTAAATGGACGCCACCCTTTAAGCGTGTTGTTGCTTATTCCACGAGGAACTTAAACCGGATTGAATTTTTCAAGCCTCAAACTTATTACACATAAATTAAGCACTCGTTTAGCACACTGAAGTGTATAGTGGCATAACAACTAACCAATTAGACTACCTATGCAACGAGTTCGGTTAGATGCCTAACAAGTATGTGAAGTTTATGCTCAAACCGTGCCAACTAGGGTTAATGACAGGACAAATGTCTAATAAACTAATTAGTTCTTCATCTTGAGGACTGGCCTTGCCCTGGCACGACAAACACGAGCGGCAAGGAGAAAGAATCTCTCGTCGACACCACGCCATCGCAGCAGCAGATCGAGCTACAGTAAACAGTTTCGGCGGTTGGTGAGTCGACCACTCCCGAGGGAAGCCGAAGTTATGCGAGCGCTGCGAATCATTGCGTCCAATGAACGAAGCGCCACCTTTCAACTTACAACATAACAATGAAGGGAAGTAGTAATGAACACTTGCTTTTAATTGATAAGGTTGATCAAGATGTATGTTTCAAAACATGCATATACATACGTAAGTACGTACGTAAAAACAGAATGCCTGGGTAATCAAGTAGTAAAAACGGGCTCTCTGAATTGTTGCATGTCCTATCTGATAGCAATTAAATTGCTATCATGAGCTACGAGAACTTCTTGCTCCGGAAGAATTACAGTTACAAATAAGTAAAAACTGAAATAAGTTGCAGATGGCAGCACTTCGATGTAATATAATTTTTTTTTCTAATTTAGTCTTCAAGAATTTTGTATAGCCCTTTCTCTATAGCTTTCCTTGTAAAATTTGCCCACACTTCCTTCAGAAGTAGAGATCTAGTCCATCTACCTAAATATTTTATAAATCTGAGAAGCTGAGTCAAGAAACGGTATTTGCTGATTAATGGAGTATAACCAAGTGAGATATTTTTGTTTATTGGATATTAAATAATATTTTTCCTAGTGTGAAAAGACTGCCTTATGGTGCCAAATGTCAACTGTAATTAAAATTATATTATGAGTTGAGCGTTTTAGTTGGAGCTACATGTATTAGTATATCTAAATATTGATTGCTAATGTTTCTTCACAAGAATTACAATCGAAATGAATTAATTCTCAATGATTGAACTGCTTTATTGGTTGGTAGTAGCTCAGTAGTAGTATATATTTTTTTAATTATAAATATTGTATTTATTATTACTGATCTTTTGTTAATGTGGTCATTTTACTACAATTTAATCTACTATTATTTTCACTCCAATATACAAGTTACCTATACGACAACATGGTTAGTTAAAAACTACTCCCTAGTAATCACACCTAACCCTATGCAATACACAACACGTATATTCATTTCAGTGGAGCCCATACGTGGGACCTTTTCTCAATACCACGTACCACGTAATTCATTTCATCAATTTCACTACTTTCATTTCATTTCCATATCCCAAATAAAATATTACCCGCTAACGCAGACGTATTCACGTAAAACCCATGGCCGTGTCGCCAACACAGGCACACTAAGTTTTTTTTTTTCATTTGTGGTTCATTAATCGCAATAGTTTATTCGCGGTTTATTCATACCTTCTGAATCAAACATTTGAAAAAACATCCTATGTATGACGTGTATGGGTGTTCACGAGCGTTTTATACTTGTGTTAAAATAGAAGTATCTTATTTTGGTTAAAATGAAATTTCATTTGTGTTTTATCTATTATGTATTGTTCTAACAAGTATAAAATATGTGGGTTGGTAATGCCTAATAAGAAATAGTTCTTATGCAAAATATTGTTACACTGAGTGCGCACAAATGCGGTGCGTCGTCCCTCTGGTGTAATTTTCTAGACTAGGTTAAACTTTGTTTGCATAAGGCGGAGGAATATTCTGGAAGTATGAAGTTGGAAGTAGCCCTAAATGGACTATACTCTTACGAAAAAGTACAGACGCCTGGCATTCGTGAACACTCGCCTTTGTAAGAGAGAATAAGTGTGGTAGTCTATTCGCGGTTTCTTCACACTTTTTGAAACAAACCTTTAAAAATTTCACACCATGTATGGCGTGTTTGGTTGTTTCTTAAATGTATATTTTATCACAAGCATGTTTTATTTATCGCTGAAATTTACTTATATTTTATTTATAAATTATAATAATTATTTCACTCTTAATATTAATAGAAACAGAGGGAATATGTGTGTTGGTAAAGTCTTGTAAGAAATAGTTCTCACGCATATTATTAAACTGAGTGGGCACGAATGCAATGCGTTGTCCCTTTGGTGTGATTCTCTGGATGTAGTTAAGGTATGTTGCATGAGGCGGAGGGATAGGTTGAAAGTATAACTTGAGCAGGGCTTCAGAAAACTTGTAATTAACCAGGAATGGACTATGTTTGTTGCTGGCGACAGCTATGCTGACTGGACGTATGTGTGGCGGGCGAGTAGCAGNTTACCCGCTAACGCAGACGTATTCACGTAAAACCCATGGCCGTGTCGCCAACACAGGCACACTAAGTTTTTTTTTTCATTTGTGGTTCATTAATCGCAATAGTTTATTCGCGGTTTATTCATACCTTCTGAATCAAACATTTTAAAAAACATCCTATGTATGACGTGTTTGGGTGTTCACGAGCGTTTTATACTTGTGTTAAAATAGAAGTATCTTATTTTGGTTAAAATGAAATTTCATTTGTGTTTTATCTATTATGTATTGTTCTAACAAGTATAAAATATGTGGGTTGGTAATGCCTTATAAGAAATAGTTCTTATGCAAAATATTGTTACACTGAGTGCGCACAAATGCGGTGCGTCGTCCCTCTGGTGTAATTTTCTAGACTAGGTTAAACTTTTTTTGCATAAGGCGGAGGAATATTCTGGAAGTATGAAGTTGGAAGTAGCCGTAAATGGACTATACTCTTAAGAAAAATTACAGACGCCTAGCATTCGTGAACACTCGCCTTTGTAAGGAAGAATAAGTGTGATAGACTATTCGCGGTTTCTTCACACTTTTTTAACAAACCTTTAAAAATTTCACACCATGTATGACGTGTTTGGTTGTTTCTTAAATGTATAATTTATCACAAGCATTTTTTTTATTTCTCGCTGAAATTTACTTATATTTTATTTATAAATTATAATAATTATTCCACTCTTAATATTAATAGAAACCGAGGGAATATGTGTGTTGGTAAAGCCTTGT
Source organism: Clitarchus hookeri (assembly GCA_002778355.1). Classification (NCBI taxonomy): domain Eukaryota; kingdom Metazoa; phylum Arthropoda; class Insecta; order Phasmatodea; family Phasmatidae; genus Clitarchus; species Clitarchus hookeri. The sequence goes on along the minus strand of NQII01009588.1, from coordinate 33,570 downwards.
AAGAAATAGTGCTCACGCATATTATTAAACTGAGTGGGCACGAATGCAATGCGTTGTCCCTTTGGTGTGATTATCTGGATGTAGTTAAGGTATGTTGCATGAGGCGGAGGGATAGGTTGAAAGTATAACTTG